>JAQFXL010000015.1:0-57126 GCA_034693445.1 Edwardzetes edwardsi | reverse complement strand
AGTAAGGACTTTTGAATTTTCCTGATTCTAGGCTTTACTTAAAGCAGATAAAAGTTTTTTCACTAACTTCTCAGAGCACTGAATATGTATTAAAATTGAAGTTAAGGTAACACTCGTTCAGGACTTATGACGAATGCTTTTAAATAATAATTTTTAATAATTTTCTTCCAAAAGAAAGGGATTAAGTCTTGAGAACCACATTAACCAAAAGGAAAGACCACTAAAGAAATTATGTGAATTCAGAGTCCAAAGTATTACTTATTTTTTTGAAACAATCCTTTTTCCGACTAATGATTTCGAAGTGAATTCCAAAAGAAGTGTCAGAACTGAATGAATGCAAAAATGTCTTTAATATTCTTTTAAATGCTATTAAGAATAAAATGGAAAATCACTGAAAAAAAACTTCTTTGGAGGAAATCTTTATATTATTCTTATTATTATGCAAACCAATGATTTACTGATAATTAGAATCTGAATAAAACAAAATCCTAGGAATTTTAAAATCATTTTTTAAGTCTCTTAAGTATATAAAATGCATTTAATGTACTGAATATTACGTAATATAAATTCATTACTATTTTATATGTTTTTCTTGTGTTTAAACAGAAAAATATGATTAAAAGTCAGAGAAAATTATTTAAATTTCTATTTTGAAACAATTATCGCAAAAACATCGATAAGATTGTGTTTTTCAAAGGAAATTTTCAATGCAAATGGAAATTAACTAGCCAACCCATAAGTAGATAGTTCTGAATCAACAACAGTCTGAGGATCAAATAAATCGCTTCTTTGCATAAAATTGATAAAACAAATGATAAGTGCTGAGCGACTCATTTTAGAGCTCAGCCCACGACTAAGACAGGCTTGGACTGCATCTTTATGAATTTTTTGGTAATCAAGCTCAATCTCTACACTTCAAAGCTTTGCAAAAGCTCGAGAAACTTCTGTTGTTTTTTATTTGAACAAGACTAAACTAAAGCTTTTCCATTGTGGTGAAGTTCAACAGTTAAACACTCTCGACATAACTGGCGACGAATTGACATACAATCGAATGCCATTATAACAAACTTTCCTTTATAACGAACGACTTCTAGATTCCAAATCCACTTCAATAGACATTAATGTTAAAAGTAGTTCCTTATAGCGAACAAACCCTATATAACGAACGCTATGCTTAAAACACTCTAAAAGAGAACAGAACTAAAACTACTCCGTTATAACGAACAATAGATTTAACAAAACTGTAAAACAAAATTCAGAGAAAACTAACTCAAAATTCACTCAAATCTCTTAAAGAGTGGGAAATAAACAAATTTACTGATTATTTACAATAAATAGCAGTATTTGATGTAAAATATAAATATAATGTCATTTAAATAATGACACTTTCATTTGAATGTTTTCAATATAATGTTCTTTATAACGAACATTCCTCTATAACGAACAGATTCTTCGAACCAATCGTCTTCGTTATAATGGCATTCGAGTGTATTAAGAAATCATTTGAAATATTCATCCTTAGAATCGACAGAATATGACCCAAATTTTGTTTTGCTAATCAATAGCACAACTTTATGTATGAGACCACTGTCCACAACATATAAATATGAGGAGTGGGTTAATCTGGAATTAATGGTTCAGTAGGATTACGAGTGGACTCCACTTATATTGACGTAACACAAGTCGTGGGCATAAAATGGTATTACAATTGTTATGTAAATTTCAATACTCGACTCTAAATAAATAATATATAATTCAAGTTTTCACAAAATATTAAACTCAAAAATGAAACCTTCAAATTCATCTTGACTAAATGCTTGAATACTAGATAAGAATTCAATACTATGTTGTTGATTTTGTACTAAATTTAAACCCAGAGCCTGAGCTGATAAGGATTAAGATCTAAATCCACACAATGTGTGGGGTTATCAATACAATGGCATTTTGTGTTGAGTACTCCTTTCTATTGATTTGTGACATTTTATCAGCAGATTATAGATTAAGAATAATTTCGTCGATTAATACTCTATTGAGGGATAGTTTTATGGAAATATTTGTCGAAACATATCTTTTTTGGGTCTAATCTCTCGATTCGTATGAAAGAAAACACTTAAAGTCTAGGATATTATGACATTAGTGAGAACAAGGATGGCCAAGAGCAAGTATTTCTCTCTTAAATCGATGCCAATAAACAGAGCTTGCAATAGGAATTTGCTGCAAAGGATTTAGAAAAAAAAACAATAAAATTTGAATAGCCAGGGGTATTTACTTAAATAGTGTTTATTACAGGATATAATACCCCATATGTTTCCAAGAAATATAAATATCTTCAGATTATTATAAACTCAAATGATTTGCAAAAGTCTGAAATATGTGTTCAGTGCTGTTCGTCACCACTGAGTCTGATATGAGAGAACTGGTGAACACTGCGTGTAATCAAATGCGAAACCCATTTGAAAGTTATAAGCGATTGAATAACGAAACATAAATATAGAAATGATTTTTTGCGAATTCATGATAAGCCAAATGAGATAATTATTAATTGAGGAAAAATTCTGAGTCTAATCTTACAAACATTTGTTTTATATTTGAATGGATTGAGTGTTTTGTATGCAATCGGCGCTAATCGCCATAAAAGCTATCGATTTGCTAAATAAAGTCGTATATATATGGTTGTCGTCAATCAGATTCTGAGCGCAATTTATTAGATTCACAAATCATTTCAATTGAAAGTCCGGTTATTACTTATTTGAAGATATTTTAGACATATTGGCGGAGAGACAGGGATATAGTGGTGTAGTTGTGTCGTCAAAAAGTGCAACTTTGAGGAAAGACAACACCAGATATGGAATCGATATAACAGTTATGAGTTTTATTTAGGAATAAATAGTGGAAACAGTGTTTCTAAACCTAAATCCCTGTCATTATTATTGAGTACAGAAAATAATAATAATATTAAATCCTCGCAAATACTAAGACGGAAATTGTAGAGGACTATAGACTATTGGAAAGTGGAGTACATGATATGCTTTGGGTCTTATCTGTCTGTGAACCGTATCTCTCCTTCTGTTAAACTTGTGTTCAGAGTTCGGAATTTATTGGTAATCCGCGCTTTGGATGACTATCTGTCAAATGATGACGGGATTAACTCCAAGAGACTTCAGTTGCCGTTCATTTTGTGCGAACATATAATCATTGTATAGAAAAAAAGGAGTTTTCAGTCCTTAATATAGTTTGCGTTCATTTCTATGGACTCAAAATTCAGCTAAACTTAGAGCTGCAGAGAAAAAACTTTTATCGGAAGAGTGCTCACTCCTATTCTACCAGTGCTCACTCCTATTCTACCAATAATTAGATGGGAATTATCCAGAGCTCAACTTTTCATCGATTGCAACCAAAAATCCAAACTGAAAGCTAAAAATCGCTTTTGATATGTGAACCACTCATTTAGTACGCAATCAACAAAAAACACTGTAAACCCCCAAAAAATATGTAATCCCTTTGAAAAGGCTATGAGAAGGAAAAGTAGGCTCAATTAAACTTTTGATCGAAGATCATTATCATAAATCAAATTTATCATAATACAAAACAAACTAGTTGCAATTTTAAGCTCTTGGTACACATATTGAAGAAGAAGGCATATCTAAACATTATACTTATTGATCGATAATTATCAAAGTATACTCTGTTTCACGACAGTATACGTACTGATTGGGTGCGTCAACAGTCAACGCATGCAATGGCATCGAGTCTTATCGTCGAATTGGAGATTAGAGCTCTAATCCCTTGAATATATGCAGAGCAATGGATGCCAACCTTTGGACAAATACTGTTTTAAAGAATGAATATATGCCTTCACATGATTGACGAACAGCTCTCTACCAAAGTCTAAGCCGAGGAGAGGCCTCTATTTCGTGCTGTTTTCAGTTTAGAATAGATTAGGCGTCGGATTAACGATGTCTTTGGCCCCTATATAGCTCTAAAAACAGCAATGAGCAAGATAGTCACACTCAATCTTTTAAAACCAGACGGCTATTAAAATTATTGAGGTTAGCCGGATCATTCTGGTTACTCGCAATCCGAGAATCTTTATCTTAACCCATTCCAACTGGAAGGGGAGATAAGAAGTTTGGATGGTGTGAGCCCTCTTGCAAATGCCAACTTTTAGTGGCAGATAAACCTCTTGTTATATGGATTGAATGAATTCCAAAGAACAGAATCAGGAGCGGGACTAGAATTATGTTGATCCAGGCAAAAATAAGTGACAACAGCGCTCATTAAGCCCTACATTTCAATAAACATTTGTCTGACTTTTTGTGTAATTGTTTGAGATTTCACTTTAATTGTCATTAAAATTATCGCCAATTAATGCACACAAAGTTAGAAACAGATGACAAGAATAGAAAGCGCAGCAAACAGTTGCCAGTGAGCAAGCTCAATTCAATTAGTCGCATTGCTCTCATTTAAACTGTCAAATATTAAAGTGACAAACCTTTGGCACCAATAGTTTCAGGGTTAGAGTAGCCCAGTTTGAGGAGTGCCGTCCTCACCAGATCCATGAAGAGCACTCCCGAAGCGATTATGGCGTACGAGTCCTGTTCCACTACAGCCGACTGACATATAGACGACGGACTGGACTCAACAGTTGCTGATGAGGTAGTGCCTAATGAAGAAGCTAGTGTCGGTACGACAGATAGCTGGCCTGAGTCGCCATCACTACTGGCGGCAGATCCGACTCCTCCAGAATTCGAAGCATTAGATCCCGGAGAAGATATTCGTTCGACAACACAGTGAATGGGAATAGTGGAGCGCCCTATCGTTCACAATACCAATAATTAGATAATATTCAAAACAAATTATTCTTTCAATTGTTTTGCTTTTCCCCGAAAGACAACAAAAATGAATGCTTTGGAAAATTGCGAGGAATTTAAACACCTCTCAAATGACTGTCAAATGGGCAAAATTTCACACTTTGACAAATAGGTGCAAATTATGTACATTCAAGCAATTGACTGGATATGACTGAAACCTTATTAATTTGTCACAAATCCGGTTTCAATTAATTTATCTCAATCTAAATCCAAGATCAGCTCAATTTTGGCAATTTCAACCACATTGATTTAAGATAATTTTCTTCTTTGTTTAGTTTGAGGTGAGTGTATAAACACCCTGGTCACGCATCCAATGTTTACTCAAATCAAATCTAAAACTAAACCTGAGTTATAAAAATCTGAACCTTTTCTGAACCGAAGTGAAAGACCCCGAAAATGTTAAAAATGCGAATCATTGCTGAGTTTCGACTTTAATTGGACTCATTTTTGGAATAATAGAGGAATTTGCCTAGATAACAATCATACACAAATATCTAGATAGTATACAGAATTTTGCGATAATCCTCTCATTGAAATCTGAATGGACTAAGAGCCTGGTGATCACCAAGTTTGTATAGTAAACAAGTGAACAGAGTTGTGATACGGTGTTGGATGGGGCAGGTTTGGTGACAGGGATCATGAGCGAGCATAATTCAAACAAATAAATAGATGTGAGACTAATGGACAGAATTTATGCTTAGAGGCGTTTTCGCCGTTTTTTATAGTTTTTCGTTTAACGACTCTTTACTAACACTTTGTTTGAGGCATAGGAGTAGTGACTGAGTGGTGACTCCGGTGTTGTCTTTGTCTCAAACGGAATGTTTCTAAAGGGATAATCCCTGTCTATAGCCTTAAGGCACTGATAAGTGACCATAAATGTCATGCATTCTAATGTACATTCCTGTTAGACTAGTAAAAAACAAACTTGGTCACATTTAGATATCATGCATGGATACACACACACTACAGCACAGCCTCAGTGAAAGGGAAACATTGGATAAGTTGTCAAATGAGAGCCAATATTATATAATTTTCATCAAATAAGATAGAAATCAAAGAAATTTAAATACCGGTCACTGATATGCCGGTGGATGTGTTGCCGGCCATCATCTGTTCAGCAGCTTCTGTGAGCGGCGTCTGGACGTTGGCGGCGACCCAGGCCTCGGCAAACGTTTCCATCATCGACTGGAAGTCCATTCTTCAGTGCATTTAATCGTTTTGGACTTTTGGACACAAATTCATTAAAAACAAAGAACTCAAACAATATATGAAACGTTAGATCAAGTCTTTTGTTGCGAGTCTTTCATCAAAAAGATTATATAATAAGAAATATTAACGAATCGATTGACTAATAAAACAAAAACAATAATAATTTTATCAATGAATGGAGAGTTGGTTGTCGTTAGCGATCGCTTCCAATGATTCTTGCATTCAGTCGATTCTCAATCAGTTGTCAGACAATCGATGGTCAGATGTGTTGGTCAGAGACTGTGACTCAAGTGATATAAACATTGGTTTTAAAATAATTTGTTGTCTGATTCGCAGCCATAGACAGTGTTGTCTTAGAGTCAGACCATTGGAAGCATTGCTTTTATTCACATAATGTATGCTTTGATTCACTTCTCCACCAAAAACTCAATTCTCGTCCAATATTTTCACTACTAATACAACACAGACTCCAAACACTGTTTGGCTGTCACTTCAGTGTCTGAGCCGCTGACGTCATGTATTAGTGAGCAGCGAATGCCTGTGCTCTGTGCCTGTGCTCTGCTCCACAAGAAGACGAGCTCTTGTGCAGTGCGCCCCCAAAACCGCCGCTCTCTTCTATTAATACGAGCGCTTAAATAGTACCGCCTTTTGTCAAACACTAACTCTTTCTCTCACTTCTAAGTTATGTCTGAAATGATTAATAAACGCAAAGATTAATAAGTTTATGCTTTCAATCGTTGTTCACATTTTAATCGCAATTTAACTCTCTTTTAATTCATGTTTTTATCTTTTTTTAACCGTCAAAACACAATGTAATCAAAAGTCAGCCACAAATAACGCATTTAACTCAAGAAAGACACCTATTTTTGCCAATAAGTCTATTAAAGCGCAGACCGACAAAAGTTTTACTCATTTTACTCCTTCACAAACTGTAATTTCAGGTTTTCATTGCACTGACTCTTCTTATTAGCTTTAATTTGTTAGTCTTCACTCGAAATACTACTTTGTTTTTAATAAACTTTTATATTAATTACTTTATTAACGTATTTATCATTACTTTACCAAATCTCTCTCTCTCTCTCTCTCTCTCTCTCTCTCTCTCTCTCTCTCTCTCTCTCTCTCTCTCTCTCTCTCCCGGACTCCCTCTCCTACTCTTAAAAACTGTCAATTCATATGAGACAAAGAGTGAGATTTGCAGAGTATTACTGAAGAGGGGATTCTTTAATCGGTATAGAATAGACTCTCCCAACACAGCCCTGAGTGCAAAGTTATATAATCAGCCATGCAACTTAAGTGCAATTATCTATTGAAATCAGATTTCTTTTTTTCGTCAAATAGTTTAAACTTTTTCTTTCATTCATAGACTTAAAGAATATTTTGCGAAATATTTTTATATTCATTGAATAAAATTATTTTCTAAATATTTTATATAATAATGAGAGGAATGTCTGAAAATTTCATTGATTTAAGAATTGATTTAAGAAACGGTTTTAAGGATATTGTTATCGATGTATAGGAAAAGTTGAGCCAAACTTTTATTCGTTTGTTTTGTTGGGTAATAATATTTTAGTATATGATATGATAATTAACTCAAATATAAGTAATATATAAAAGTATAGGAATTTTAACCCAAATTCTATTATATCTAATATTAAATGATTTTATAAATATTTAAAGCGTTTTCTTTAAGATTGCATTCGTTTATTGTCGGCAATAATCTAATAATTTTAGTGACTCTTCCAATCAGTTGTGGCGATAAAATGCTGGCAAAAGAATAGAAGAATAGATCTGTTGAGGAATATAAGGCTAATGATAACCATAATACTAAATATGTTTGTAATAATCATAAGAATTATATTATTTTATTTCACCACTAAAATAAAGGATACGTCTTATAAGAGACTAAGAGATAACTCCAGGAATAAAAAACTTTTGAATTATCAGTGAATAGAGTGACCAAAGATTTCTTTTTATTGTGTTTTTCTTCTAAAACAGTCACCGCTTTGTTTGAATTCTTCGAACGGATTGGAGATAATGAACACAACAATCATAAAAATAATTATGTTTTAGGCCTTCCTTTGACTCGTACTTTAAAGGGATGAGTCTTTCATATGAAAAATAATAGCTTTTATGGACTTTTCGCTTAACTTTGGTCTCTTCGGAGGAATTTTTACGCGTTTTGCTTATTATCAATGAGAGCCAGGGTTTTAGAATCGACAGGTGCTCTCGGATTTACACTCTGATGGCTCCAATTCTATGTGATATTCTGACCATACTTTTAGATCAAGTGCTTCATCTGATCAGAAACAAAGTTCTCACTTCAGGGAAATTATACTTGGGTAAGAATAACTCCTTGTCCATCCCTGTTTCAGTTTGTAATACTTTTTTTGAGTATGAATTAGATTAGAGTCGAGAATTTGATTTCTTATTATTTTATTTGCTTCTTATCTCACCTTAAAGTTGTTTATTCTAGAAATTTGTTCTGATCTACAAATTAATAAAAGAAAATAAACTTTAAACTAATTTTTGAAAAAAGGTTTTGAGTTCAATCTGTATAAGTTTACTATAAGTTAACGCATAATAGTTGCGAAGAAAAGAAAACAATTTCACAGACATTCAAATACTGCCTTCTCTTCAATGATAAGAGTTTTCTAATATTTAGTCCTAAAAGACATTCCTATTGTAGTGTCACTCAGTTTAGGCCAAAAAGACTAAAACCATTGATTGAATATTAAGATTATTCAAAATTCAGACCTAAAGATAATAAGTTATGATTGCGTCAGAAGTTATCTATGAATTTGTTGGTAATTAACATAAATTGCTTAACAACTTGCTTTAACTCAGAATAATTTTCTTACTTTTGTTTATTTTATGTAAAACTCTGCGAAATTAGTGAATGTTTTTAAAGGTTTTAAAAGTTTTTGACTTTATTACAATTTCTCATTAATTATCTCTAATCGAAACTTGAAAACATTAATTCATTGATAAGTTTTTGAGTGAAAATATCTAAATTCAAAATTGTTTGAAAATAATTAGACTTAAACTCATTGAACGGATCGCTAACACAGAGAAGAATTTTGGAAAATTATTTATAATTTTCGGTCTTTTTTTGATCAATAGATAAAGATTTTTGAGTTTTTGTGATTTTTTCTCACAGTTTCACAATATTTACTAAAATTATAATTATATTCAACACTTAAGTCGACGATAAACCGAGTGATGAATCCGAGTGTGACTGACAGGGAGTGCAAACCACGCAATAGTATCAAGAATAAAAATTAAGCATTTTTGACTATAATAGGTATTTTATCGCCAAAACGCCGTATTGAATATTTATCGGTTTGGAAAAATCACCAATAATTAAATCCAAGGGTGATATAAATCTGAAAATATACGCAGCGCTGAGTCTATGGAAAGCCTGAGTTCAAAGTCCCTAAGAATCGCATTTTTGCCAATACTTTAATTCAGACACTCTTTTAATGATTAATGAAATTTCATTTAAAACTCAATTTTATATTTGTTTTTATTCTTTTATTGCCAAAAGAGCTTTGAGAATGAGTTGTCTTCACTGACTGTCGAATACCATTAGTCAGTCCTTGGACTCCAAGACAGTGGTGAAGAGGAGGTGTTATGTCTTCACATCAAAATAGATTCGATAGAAAGTTAGCTAAAATTTATTGAAAATTTCATCGATAATCAAATTTGATTAGAAAACTTAAGAAACAAGAAATCAACAAAAATTGTGTTTTTAGTTAGGATTGCATCGGAAAGCCTTCAAATTCAATATAAATCTTATAAAAGTTTTCATCAATAAATTGATTTAATTCAAGAAAAGACTCTTTTTGTTTTGCAATTATCATAAATTGTGTCCAATTTATTAAAGTTTAGACACTTTTATTAAGCAAATCCTTCATTAAAATTAAAGTGAATTATAATTAATTCATTAGAAGATGTTTTGGGATATAATTTTCAAACTGAATCAGACTTTTTCAGTAATCTACTTAATTAATGTCTGGCATAAAGTGGAGAAAAATAACAAATCAAAAGAAGTGAACAAAAAGAGTAAAAGAGCAAGTATAAATAAAAATTGTTTAACAACTTATGCGCGTAAAACTAGTTATTAATGAAGGCTTAATGACTGTCATCATTCAAATAATTATATTAAATATTAAATTGTTAGATCATTTAATTGAACCCAACATTATTATATTGTGATTGAACCTGTTCATTCTTAAACAAAGATTTGAAAGGCTTTATAGGCCGTCAATTCATATGAAATTGATCATTTTATTAGAAAGCCAACCTATAAGCATCAGATATCTTAGCTTGATGATAGTTATTTCAAACAAGGTTTAGATGACTCTTGGTTTTTATCTCTTGGATTGTGATTTAGGATAGACCCCCTATTGTTTGCACATCCTTGTTCTTTCACTGTGTTTTTGTTTTGTATGTCATATACAGAATACTTCTTAATATGTATTTCGTTGAGTGAAGAGTATTCGCAAATAAAAACCTAATTTTTATTATTCAATAGATTTCTTCCGCTAATAAATCCTATCTATCGATAGATTGAAAGAGTTTTTTGACTTTTCTATTGTTTTTATTCCTCTTTGTATTCATAAAGAAAATTTTTAAGAAGTATTTGAGGACAGATTGAAAGGGAAAACCAGATTTAAAGCTGAGAATTCGGTCTTTGTTTGAGATTTAAATCCATTTTCATTGAATTTATTATTTTTGATTAAAACATATCAGAGTTTTTCAGTTCTTATTAATGTTTTTCTTTGAAGACTTTCAAATGATAACCATTAATAATTGGTAGGTAAAATCAATAAAGTTTTATATGAAAGACATGAAGATATGATGTGCTGATAAATAACTCTCGCAGTAACTCTCAAAGCAAAGCAAAGGCTAATGCGATGCGAAAAAGAGGCAGAGATTTGAATCTGTTATTTATTTTGTTGAAACCTCTGAAAGAATGTTGAATTGGGTACCAAAAAGAGGCGAATCTTGACTAACAATTAATTTTTTCCGAAAGGATTCCCACAGATTAAAGACTCGTCAGTGAATAAGAGGGTTAAGATGAAAGTAAAGACTGGTTTATCTTAAGGCAAAAAATATTTCAATGCATTAATACCAGTGCCAATACCAGTGCCAATACCAGTGCCTTCTAACTAAATACTGGTGTCATAATCATTGAAATCATTATTGCATTCCAATCAGACAATTGACTTTTAAAGTGTACGCAAACCGTATTCCTCTCTCCGTTCACTTATTTTTAATCTACTCTTCAATAGAAATACTGAGACTAAGACTGAGACTAGTCTTCAATTCAATCATAACTTATGTTTTATGAGTAGAGAAGAAAAAACTTCCCTTTTGTTTGGTTATGATTTAACGTTTCAAAGAAAGCTCTTATGCAGAGGTGTGCTGGGGTTTAGCCTCTCAATCACATAAAACGACTCAAACCCCCAGTAATTCAATAAATTTTCAAATTATTTCTGATGAAAAATGCCATAAAAATTACTCACTTGGAAGTTGATTTAACTTTAATATTTAGGTCTAGAGGCCTGATCTCCACCCTTTATTCAACGACCTTGCTCATCTTCAATCTTTGGGCTAAGTTTTGGTTGAAATTAATAGAGCAGCAAAACGCAGGACTTTGTGTCAGACATTCTTCGATTGCATCCAATAGTCCAAAGAATACCAATTCTGTTGATAATACTCTTCGAACTGATGCTTATCTTTATTGCAATTCTCTATTGTTTTTCATAATAGGTTTCAAATATTAAGTTCAGATTTACTATAGATTTGAGACAATTTTGAGTTTAAACTATTGTCAAATGAAAATTAGAATTTGTAATGAAATCCACAAATACATAAACTAATGAAAGATTTATCTTGCACAATCCATAAAATGACTATTCATTGTCTAATCTGTTGACAAATAGCAATGAATAACATTAGAGATGTTGGACTCAAATGAGATTTAAGTAAACCTATGATTTATTTGCATTTGATTTCAAACATCAATTACCTGATTTTGAAAACTTTTGTCGAGACAAAGATTAAAAGAAAAATAGAAAAGGTCTATTTAGACACAGACAGTCAACAGGCATATTAGGTTCCGGATGAAAACAAGAATTCAAATGAAATTGAAAGATTGACGAAAACATTATTCAATCTCAATATCTCTGACAACAAATATGTTGAATAAAACAAAATTTTGATTCACTCCTAAGAGTAATTTACTTAATTAGTGTCTGATTTGATGTCAGTACAAATGATATTCTTGGTTTAACTCAATTATCTTTAATAGAGTAGTAATTTGAAAGTTAAGATTCGATATCAGACTTGATTTCGTAACTCAAAGTCATTCACGTAAATACCTATTTAGAAGTCGATCCGATTGATTATAAACTCATATATTTTAATAGATATTTAATACTCTGTTGACTTATTGATAAAAAATGAGTAAAAGTTATAAATATTTTCACATATCGTATGGGTTTTAGTCATAAGATATTTGATTTTAACATAAATTTCTAATCAAAGTATTTAATCTGTGATCTATTCGTGTGTTTATTCAAGTTTTTTAGAAAATTAGTGTTAATTACTTTGAAAACGCAAATATGTTTGAGACGATTGAACTTCACAAATAGATTCCGGGCATTTTCTGGAGTTTACATTTTTCTTAAGCATTGATAAATCAAACTAAAAGACAATTAGTTTCACAAAAAGCTTTTTTCCAATTTATTCAATGAAAGACCAAATCGATTGTTATGTAATACCAGTCTTTAGAGATATTTATTTGTTTATGAATAATAACTTTATTATTAGTGCGAATCCCTTCAGAACTGTATATAATCAGATCAGACCTTCAAAAGACTAATTCAGATTCAAAACTTTTGTATAATTAACTGATTTTTCTTCTTTTGGTTTAAAAATAAAAACTACTGAACAGAGAATAAGAAAGATATTAATAACTATAGTCTTATACTATAGTATAGCAACGAAAACATTGTTTCTAAACTCTGATTACGTCTAAAATGAATTCATGTGAAAAAAACAATTCTTAAGGATTATAAGACTGACAGCAGAAGAAGTTTTTGACATTTTTTCTCTTCTCCTAAAAACTTAAATAATTTGGAAAACGAGACAAAGAGATAACATAAGAGTAATACTAATACTAATAATAATTGTTTTGAACGATAATAAAGTTTTATTCGTTTAATATGAAAATTTTGAGCTAATATTGAAAGTAAAGTATATTTTGTGATACATGAATGCCTTACGAATATATGATTGCCTCAAATGGTTGCAAAGTTTTATTTTCAAAAATAACTATTTTAACGATAGTATGAGACTCAGAAAAGTATAGAGAAAAGTGATTCTCCACTTCCTATTGAGTAGAGAAATATATATTTTGATGCCATAAAAAAGTACAGCAATAGTATAGTTTAATATGTGTTTGCGATAAGCCGTGAATTCATGCGCACCGAATGCCAGCGAATCGCTGTTTTCGAGGCATTAAAATTCAAATCTTTTCTTATCCGAGTCTACAATAGTCAGGAATAGTCAGTAATGAGCCGACAAACTAGTGATAAGCCTCTCTTCTAAAAAAATTGATGACTTATGGATATTAGGACCACAGAGTGACATAACAGCGATGAGCGACGGCCCCTATCGTCCCCTTATATCTACCTATCAATTGTCGTACCGACTAGTCGTTCACCAGTTTATCCAACTGTAAAGTGTGTGCTCTGAAGGAAAGGAGAAGATATAACACAAAAATATTTTTATTCAGTTGCCTAACACTGTATATACACTTTCCATATAATATACTTATATATATATATATATATATATATGGAATCATATATAAAAACTTAAGTTAAAAAATGGCATTTGATTGCAATGCGTTTCCTTTATGTAGAGCTTTATCTCTAAGTTACAAAATTTTAGTCAATTTGTTGTCAATGATGATGATGATGACGACCCATTCCTATTCCAATACCCTGTGCTCTACTACTCTCCCATTATTCAATAGGCTAACAAAAAAAAAGTTCTAAAATATTCAGTTTATGTAATCGAGTAATAATTTGTTTCAATGGATAACTTCAGTGCAATAAAAATAAGCCCAAAGCGAACCCCACTATGAAGTCGGTGTAAAGAAGACAAACATCGGAACGCTTTGGAAATACCGAATAAAAAAACATTATCTTCGACTAAGAGCTAAAGAAAAGTTTGTCTTCGCTTTAAATCTTATCTATTCGGGTAAAGTTGATGGCCGTAAATGTGTTATTACCTGAAATTTTATTTCATAAAAAATTGTTTGATATGTTAGAGTCTATCCATTTCTAAATACATGTTTCAAATGTTATGTTAGAATACTTTCACAAAAAGATTGGACTAAAAATTTGAGATAAACCACAGAAGAGGCAAACGAACAGATAATTTCAGATTATATGACAGTTAGGCCTCTATTCCAAGGCAAACATTATTTTTTATTTACCTAATATTTGGGGGATTCTAGCTCCGAATCCACACAAAGAAAAGTTATTAAGATTAGAGTCGAAAAGTGATACTCGATTGGGAAAGTATGGGAAAGTATTGACAAATAAGGCATATGTTGGTGGTATATAAATGCCGGGATTGTCATTATTACCCACAATATGTCTTTGTATTCAGGCCGAGGAGTGCATAAACTTTTACTGATGTGCCGACAAATGAATGAATTTTTACATAACGTTAACATTTTGAAGGATTACTTCATTTTAAGCGTTGAAAAGACATAAATTTGAGATATTTTTGAGTTAATATAACTTTATTTCTTTATTTTCTAATATAAAGAGTTATTATTATCTTTGGTCGCAATCAGAAGAAACACTTATTTTCTTAAAGCCATTCAGAGTTTTAGATAAAAATGTCCGTAAATTTGATATCAGATATAAAATAATGATTCCCCGAAACGAAGGCTAAACCGAAGACATAGTTCACAGTTAATCCATAAAATGAATGAAAAAACGATGCTATCGACTGATCGATCAAATATAAGACTTAATTACGATCTGACAACTTGTTGTTTAAACAAGTTTTAAATTAATCTATTGAAATTAAACAAAAATTACCATTAATGCGCATGATAGACTGAGAATTTATAGGTATCACTAAAAGCATTCTTGGATATCTGATTTTTAGATTTGTAAGAAAATTCCCTGAATTTTAACAATTTTTTAGAAACAAATTTATAAAAATCATTAGTTTTTATCCTTTGGTGTAATCAGCGTTTTATTCGCGTTCAGAGTCTTAATGATTAGTTGAAGAGATTGAGTATTAAACTAAACTATCAAAATATTTATTTCAATTCAATTCAATTTAAGTTTAACCGAAACATTTGGCGAATAATTATCAGTTGAAACTCATTATGTGTTTCCAAAAATATATTCTCAACTAATTGTGAATTTCGATTCATTTGATCAAAACAAGTAGTAAGGGATGAAAAGAAACTGTGAGGGGTCGGCCTTTCATGTATGTGTAAGATTTGCTTCTCTTTATTAGGCTCTCAATCCGAAGGATTCTTTTCAATCGTTAAAATACTATTTGGAGATAAGATAAGAGTTTGATATCTATTATAGATTCTATTGTCAGTGCCTTCTTTGGACAAACATATGGGACCAGTTTTCGCACATTTTCAACCCTTATCAGCGTTTGATCTTTTCATGCAATAAAGTCGAAGAAATTTAGTCTTTTAACAAATTATCGGTTCGAACGGCAAAATAAAAAACAAAAATAGTGAACATCTCTGAGCTTTTGATAATTTATCACAACTTCACAAATCATTCTTTAAATCAAAATATTCTTCCGGATTAAAACTAAGAATTTTTTTAAAACAAATTTTAATCTCAAGTCCGGACAGCCATCACAGGAGACAATCAATTACTTAAACGAAAGCCTCAGTAAATTTGATGCGAACATCAATTTAAAGAATTTGTAATTTTTATGGGAAAAGCATTTATTTTATGCTAAGAAATACTTAAATCTTACCATAATTTCAATGGTATTAAAATTTTCGGTCAAACAAAAGGGTTGTCTCACTATTGTTGTCAAATGAATTAGTATTGAAGAGTTTGACAATTGTTACCATAAAATAGTGAATGCAATCAATTGATAGCTTCAGAGATAATTCATTGTAATTGGAATAAAACATTTCAATAGAATTGTATTTTGCAATAGATTTGAAAAATTAATAATCACTGGAAGGCAACAACTTTATTGTCAACAAATATAAGACTCAATTTTATTATTTCCTAAACCAATGAATAATAAGATTTTCGATAACTTAGTATTAATGACCTCTAAGACAATGACAATGAGATAAAGGACTGATCGGTAAATCACACAAACATTTTTCAGGCATTCCTTTAATTAATTGTCTCAAAGTTCGCGTAACAAAAACCAAGACATTCATTGTTCAAAGAATTGTTTCACTAATCGTTTGAGATTTATCTCAATCTTAAATGTTTGTGACTCTTAAGCATAACTTCCAGCGTTTTCTTCAGTTTTCAAAATTAGAATTTCATTTTGGATCAGAAAAAAAAGAAAGAATTTTCAGTTAAACTCAAAGATTAAGTTCTTGAATATCTTGAATATTATATTCAAATGATTGAACGCGAGTCAGTTCCGCATTATTCTGTCATCTGATCCGTTAGTTCTCACAATTAGATAACGAATTCAATGTCTCTTTTCATGAGTTTAGTTATAATTCATTTCATTTCTTAATTCAAGATTTTTTTTCAAATAAAGCTATTATTCAATCATTTCTCAGATATTTTCGTTAATTTTTTCTAATTATCTAAATATAAAACTCGATATAAATTGATATAAAGAAAAAGTATAACTAATCGATGAAAAGCTTAACGTTTTTCGATAAAAACATTGAATAATTTGAAATCCAATTTCAACAAAACTGAGTGAAAATCAATTTGAAAATTCCATTCAATAATAACCAAGAATACAATCAATTATTATAATATAGAAAAAGATTCGAATTATTATTAAATTAAATTTTAGTTTAAATTATAATTTTATTGAAAAATCAATTTCTAAAAAATATAATAAATTTGTCATAAGTTTAATGGAATGAATTGAGAGGAAAGGGCCACAAATAGCAAGTGTCCAATCAAATATGGTCTTGCAGATGATCACATAAAAAGGTTGAATGAGTTAATGATTGATTGGAAACAACAAAAAACTAGCCGTAAATCAACTCAAGACATAAAACCAACAAAAAATGAGAACAAAATTGAAATAATAATAATTTAAATGAAATTATAATTAAATTAATTCAAAATAACGTTTTCATTGAATGATTAAATACTTTGTTTGACCAAAGAGTAGACATTAAGAGAACAATATTGAGCTCTAATCAGAACAATATCTTTGAGGCCAAAGTTTTCGGACTTTTGCCAGATATTGGATAATATATGAGATGAGAGTGACGTCAAATAGGGGTCGTCTGTCATCATAAGTGATGCCAACGATTCGATTATTTGGATTTCAAGCAAATGATTCAACACTTGATAGGACTCTATTCTGTCGACAATACGACTGATAGTTGTCAAGACCTGTCTTCGACACAAAGAATCGCAAAACGAAAGTGCATTCAAAAGGGAGCGGTAGATATCGAAACCAACCATTAATTCAAACGAATTATCAAATCTTTGGACAAATTCAGTCAAAAGATCGGCCACTTCTGTAATCAATCGATTATTTTCGACTTTGGAGAGGATTTCGTATAACTTCTTAATCAAATTCGATTCAATCAGAAGACTCTTAAAAGAGTTGACGACATTTCCACCCATTCTTTCGTTGAAAAGTTTCCAGAAGTGAACGACAATTGAAGAGATATTTTCGTTATTTCGAGACATCAAATCAGTCATCGAAAGAATCAAATATCGGTTCAGAAGTGCAATCGATTCGGGGTTTTGTTCAATGATTACCGTCAGAGACGACAAAGCGTTGAAAACAATTCTCTTGTCTTTGAATTGAATTAATTTCTCGAACAGAGGATACAAATCTCGAATTACATCCGATTTGTTTAAGTCGTTGGCCGTCGACCGAAGAGATTCGGAGATATGTCGAATCAAATTGAGTTTCTTTTCAGACATTCGCTTCGATTTCGTGGTTTCGGTTGACTTTCTTTGGATAAATACTTGAGTCGTTTTAATGATTTTCATGAGAAATAAGAGATATCCGTTGTCTAAGGCTATGATTAAGAGTCGTGACGAATATCGGATCAACTCTTGCATTACAACCACCGTTTTGGTCAACACTTCGATGTCGAATGCATTGAAGTTAATCATAACGGACAGAATGAGACCACTTTCGACTATCACTTCTTCGTCTTCATTGACATTGACATTAGATATGATTTGTTCGATGAGATCCAATGCCAAGAGTTTAATAAGATTTGAAATCAATGGTTTGCTCACAAATTGGCTCAAATTGACGAAGAATTGGTGTCGAATCAGATCCTCCCAATTGATTCGATTGGCTTTCAGATAGATTTTCGACGATTCGAAGCATTTTTTGGCCACCGATTCGGTCAGAAGTGTTTGTCCGCAGAGGTATTCAAACAAGACTTCGAGACATTTTGAGTTACCGCTAATATTATGGCCACAATCGATGTCTTCATCGAAGTCACACTCAAACCAATCGAAATCGATTTTTCGATATTCATTAACCACTTTTTGGCGCTTTTCTTTGCGCCAATCGTTAAGACTTATTCTTCTGGTAATGTTTTTATCTTTCATTCGGACCATTCTTCGCATCCGTTTAAGTCTACTTACGATTAAAGGATCCATTTTTTAGATATTAACTAATTATTAATCAAATTAAACATTAATTAAATGACTAATAATTTGGTCAAAAGATGACTTAAATGTGAAGACAAAGAGTTTTGATTGAAGTCATCGATGAATGAAATGTTATTTACAAACCATTTGATGACTGAATGCATACTTTGGTTACACTTTTGTCGCAAACCTTTGACTCAAACGCTTTGCACTCAAAGCGAACGGAAATCACTTTAACTCTCCTTTTGTTTCAATGTCTGCAAAGACTACCGAAGACTCCACTGAATAACATTTCAATTGATGTACAGATCGTCTGACAATTGCAGAGATTATGTTAAGTAAACATTTGATAGTAAAATATACAACTCTATAATGAAATGTTGTAACAAAGTTGTATCACTTATTCGTCGTTTCCAATTGACAAGTTAAGTTTTGTTCAAGTTAAGTTCAAATCTTTCTGCTATACGAAAATAATTAAAAAGCAATTTATTTACAAACTTAGGTTAATATTGAGATTCCTATCGACAGCTCTGACTTTTTAATGCAATTATTCATAGTTTTAGACCTGATTTTTGGCTAATTTGGAAGACTTTGAACTTTGAACTCATAATCTGAGGAAAGTCTAGATTCGAGTCATTTGATTCAAACATATTTTAGTCAGATTTCAATCGACTTTAAAATCCGTTTCCTGTTATTGAGTGTCAAAACCTCTGAACGCAAGTAATAAACGGCTGAATAATTCAATCATTAATTAAATTGAGATATGATTTCAAAGAATAAATTGTGGAAAATATATCTCCACCGACAGTCCATAATCGAGAGAAGGAGTGTTCGAGACATCGAATTCGTTATTAAATGTCGGAGTAAATGGAAGGTATGTCATATCGAGAGGAAAGGCTCACGAAATATAACTGAAGTTTTTTGACGATTTAGGTAATGACTAATACAGAGAAACTTGTTTTCGCAAACTCTGACCAAACTCTTAGTTCAAACGAAGAGCCGTCCAATGAATTCAATTCTTCCGAAACACACGTTTTTAGCGAAGAAATTGAGAACAAACTGATCGATGAATTGGTTGAGAATAAGTCAAAGGAAGAGCTAATGGACACAAAGTTCTTGTTTATGTCGTCTAACATTCAATGTAAGGTCAAAGAGGAGTACCGACCCCTTGAAATCGGTATAATTGAGTACACCATAAGAGATGGCATTGGTATGAATTATCACCAATTCATTGATTGCCAAATAGTTCCTTACGGTTATATCTCGGAAGCCTCGGATCACATGCAGAAAACCCATAAAATCCCTATAAAAAACTTCATGGGATCTTCAAGTGATTATCTTCAGATCGGATCTCGAATTTTCGAAATTTTGTTCGACAGTTATGTCGAACAACAGACCAATGATTTCTCTGATAAACCAATGATTGTCTTCTCAAAGACAGAACAAATGGATCAAAATAAAGGAGCGCTTCAATGGATAGGAAACGAGTGCAACGAAATGAGAAGACAGGAAGGAAAGGATGTCTTAAATTTCAATATAGAGGTATTGAGCGCTACTAAGCTGTTGTCATCCCTTCTGACCGCTGTTGGCGATTGTCATTCAATGGTTTGGTGCGAAAATGTGATCACTTCTCATGCATTCGACTACGCCATTGGCACTGACTGTTCATTTCATGAAAATATTGACTGTATTCACTGTGCGATAGGAGTTCCCAAACGTATGGCGTATTTAATGTCACATTTTCTGCGAGAGTCGTATGGAATCAAACTTTCGGCCAAACATTTGCCGGCCGTTAAGGCGTTTGAAAATCCTCGAATCAAAGAAGAAGATGAAGAAGAAGAGCCGTCCCTTGAATTCACATTAAACGAAGAAGACATAGAAGAGAAAAAGTTAGTGGTAGTGGTAGACGACGATTGGAACCCATCCAACGCCGCCATTAATTTTGAAGAACAAGAATTGGTTGGAGAAGTGAAGTCAAACAAAGAGGATCTGAAAAACAAAGCATACTTTGAAGAGGAGGAAGGTTTTGAGGTACCGAAACACACAAAGTCTCCTCCATTCAGCCGAAGAACTCGATTGAGTCATATCCGTAAGGGTCGGAACAGACACAGGATTTGAGTTGAAAATTATTTTCTTTATCCGATTATTAATATAATTCTGTATTTCTTGTAATTAATGTTTCGACAAATTATTGAAATGAATTTTTTGGTGATTTTTGTGATCAAAAATTGTTTCCAGAATTGCAAAATAAGCTGTTCAGTGGCCCGACTCCACTCCATGGACTCAGGAGTGGAACATCTTTTTAAAGGACTGTTTCATCAAATTATAGAAATTTATTTGAATTCAATTTAATGACTAATGAAAATGTGAGGAATGTTTCAGTATTTGTGTTTCAAACCACTTAATGTCTATTAGTTATCGAACTTCAAAGGAGATCATAAAAGTAATCCAATCCCTGTCCGATCTCCCAAATGGCAATACCAGTGCCCAACTCAGCTGCCAATTGTATTCGCTTTTGGATCGTATATAATGTCGGATAAAAGACTCGATTCCTTCCCGAACCCGACCTTTAATTATATGAAACATTTTTTAGTCTGAAATTAAAAATATTAGAAATGATGAGAATCTGACTTATATTCGAAGTAATGTTCGCCAGAAATCTCGTCCCAAATCAGTTTCGGCCGATATTTGTCCAAAATTTCAATATATCTGAAAAAAGGGTTTTAGTGAAGACTTATCCGATGTTTTAACGCTGAATCGCTTACTGCGAACCGATGATAGCACCGCCACCAGTGGGAGAGTAATCATTGCCGTAAAAATTGAGTCCAATCCATATTTTGCGTCTAATAGGACTGCTCTGCTTTGGGGTCAGAGTTCTTATGCAATCGCGAACCCATTTGAATGGACTGTTAGGACCCGGACTATAATCGACAAAATTAAATAAACAACTTTTGAATTGCAAGTGATTTGAATACCGCTGAGGATTAGAGTAGTCGTATGTCATAACACTGAAGCCTTTGACATAAGGGGCCAATCTTTCGGCGTCGTCTTTGAGGAACGTTCCCTTTGTTCCGCTGCTCAACAATTGAGTCAAATAAATAATTAAAGTTAAATTAAAAATAATACCCGTAGTAGACGGGAGGCGGGACCGCAATAATTAATTCCATTTGGTTTTTCTTAAAGTGTGCGTTCATTTTAGTGAAGATTTTGGCCAATTCTCTGAAAATTGGTAAAATGGTCATGGTTAAACCATTATTAAAGAGTATTAACAAGTTGAACATACAGTCTATGTTGAGCTGCAAATGCGTGCCATACCTCGATGACAAAACCATCTAGTTCCCATTTCTGTTACAAGTTGTAAAAATTAAAACAAACGCTAAATATTTGGTTGAATTTCAAAGCTTTTGGAAATGTATTCGACTCTATATTCTGTGCGAATCAATACATTTAGTGACAGAGAAATCGATTATTAACTCAATCAATAAAATCTCAAATTAAATAAAATTCCATTTTTTCGTTGAATTTAAATGAAATGAAAAGAAATATTGAAATAAAGTGAAAGATCGCTGAAAGAGTACCTTGCCAAATTCACAAAGTTGTCTGCCGATAGCCGGTGCTAAATTGGGATGAGTCGTCAAATATAAGTACTGTGCGTGAGTCCATCCCTCAAAAATGATTCGCGGAACTGATATTTGTACAAAGAATCATATGAAATGAATGAGCATGGTCGTTATTTTTACCGATTTTGATATCGGGATTAAGTGATCGGACGGTTTGCATCCATTTAAAGTCGATATCATGAATGCCGTGAATATCGATGGTCTCCTCATCATCGGCGAGCTTTGCCTGGAGCCAAACGGGTGCCAAATGAGTGAACTTTGCGGCGAATATCTTTGCGATGTCGTATCCGCGAGAATTCCACTGAAGAATCACATCTTATAATTGGATTCTATTAATGACCACAACTTACAGGAGTGACATATCCCAGAACTGTTCCGTTGAAGTTTCGGACATTAGTTTTCAATAAATTATAGGCGTTGTGTTCGCGGAGTATATCTTTGGCTTTAGGGTTATTGACCACCAGATTCCTGTCTATTACCGACACATTGACGGGAGGACTCTCTTCAATCTAACCATAATTGGGTGAAAACAGGTTTTGTTACCAAAAGAAAAATACCTTTGATTTAGAGGTGCGATCGCTTTTGGATAAAGTGGCCGAACATTGGTTTGTGATCACAATTATTACGAGAAAATCGATGAAAAGGCACTTATAGTTCATATCTGTGTTCTGAGCGATAAATCTAAGAATCAATTTCTTGTCTCAAAATATTCTCTAATTTAATGTCGAGAACAAAACAAAACTTATTTTGATTTCAATATATATTTGTTGTCATAGAAGTGAAAGACGTAAAGACGACAATAAAACAACGATTAGGTATTGATTTGACACTAAATGACAACATTTATACCAAACTTTCGCAAAACACATATAAGTGTTTCGAACAGAATATTCTGTTCAATCTATTCATATGAGCATGTCTCTTTTTCTAATAGTCGACTCAAAACTTAATGCCTTCTCTCAAATTATCTAAAGAATAATTATAAGATTTTCAAGATAATAGTTATGTTAGATTGGGCAAGTTAAATTAAATTGTTCTAGGTGAAAGTTAGATGAAAGTTCTTTCGTTTTTATTCCACTCATTAAACTTCTTGATAATAACAGTAAATTATCATGTTCATATACTGAATAATATGCCTGAGTATATGCACTAATAATTACTGTATTATTGGCAAAATGTCAAATGAGAACACTTGTAGGATCTAGCAACTAATTTTCATCGTGGCGATTCTAAATTCGATTTTGTGGGCGTTTTAGTTATTAACCCAATGTTTTAATTTTATCAAATGTTAAGTTGAAACAGATTTTTACATATCTTCGCATTGGAAATATGTTCAAGGTTATAAAACAAATTAAAAAGTTTGTCAATAAAATGAATCGATTGAAGGGATTTCGCTGTCATTTAAAATGACGTCATTTTTATTTAATTTATATATTTTGCTGATTAAATATTTGATCATGATAAATTCATTTGAATTTATGAAATTATTATACTGTTGTAATAGTCTAGCAATAATTCAAAACTAATTACTTTCCCAAAAAAAAGTCGGGAAAGTAATCAATCAAATGAACCCCAAATAACGTCCAACGACTTAAAAATTAGAGTAAACGTAATAACTGAATGTAACTCATTTGTCAGCCCCTGTCCAACGGCTTTACTTAAGGCTGTGCTCATTACTGATTTAGAGGTGGAAATCGCATGAAAACGAGGCCATTGCTCTCAAACATTGACACAAAATGACCCAAATTTGGTGAAAACATATCCCTAAAAGATAGCAATGAGTGGAGTCTTACGTCCGCCAAACGTTTTCGTATTTTGGGGACCAATCAGTGATTGACTGCCTGTAAGACCCAATGTTTTCCCATAGTATTAATGACGTAATATTTGTCATATTTAATAATTAATGACCAAATTTGTGACAATTGTCTATAAATTAAGATATGAGTGACAGTCCCGACAGTGTTTGGACGGTACTGTCCTCTTGCAGTGTATGTGGTAAAGCTCTGGACAAGGATTCGAGTCCACAACTATTACCTTGTTGTCACTCGTCCTGCAAAGAATGCATTGATGACAACAAAAACCTTTTGACTGATTTAGTCAATACTAACAGCACAGGTATGTCATATGTCATCCATTTTTACAATTAAGTCATTATCTGTTGAATACTTACATTAATTTGTGTCCAATTCGCCGATTTGGTCACATATTAGACTAGTTTATCAAAAGTGAAGACATGTTTCACTGTTTACTGGTTTCTCATTAAATGACATCATTTTTGAATTGTTTTCAAATTCAATGAATTTTATTTGAATTTAAATCACTTTTAAATCATTTTGTTTTCAATTCTTTAAATAATTGAGAATTTCTTTCAATTAAACTAATTATGTCTTAATATGAGAGCAATGTTTGCCTCAAAGGAAATGCTTTTGAATTAATATTTTGATTGAAAATTGAGCGCAAATTTCAAAAGTAGTCTAAAAAGTAATTTTAATAACCATTTAATTAATTATAAATTTATTTGCAGACAAACCCGAATTCAAATGCAAAGTCTGTTCCGAAGTATATTCACCGGAAGAATGTATTGACAATTATTTTCAATTAATTCATTGGTCGCGAAATAAATCCAAAGGCACTCAAGTCTGTCAGTCCTGCGATGGAAAGAATAAGTTGGCTGTCATTCAGTGCAAGACTTGTGACTGGATTTGCGACGACTGTCAGATACTTCACAAAACAATCAAAGTATTCAAAGGACACGAATTGGACGAAACCACGAAAATCAGTGGTTCGGAGGATAGCACTAAAGTGTTGTGTCCTTTACATTATGTGAGACATTTTATGAGCACTTTCTTCAATCAGAAAATTTAACTAATCTGTTGTCATTTAGGAGGAGTTAACAGTATATTGCAAGACCTGTCGGTCCCCTTATTGCTGTCGATGTATACTAAAGGACCACAATTTGCACGTTTATGAGGACACCAAAGATGGCAATCAATTGAATAGTTTTTACAACAATTTGACCCAAAAAGTCGATTCGATTAAAGAGAAGAGAAGTTTCGCCGAAAATACTCTTCAAAAGTTTGAAACCATTGAGACCGACATAAGTGGACAGAAAGAGCAGTGTATCGGAAAAATCAAGACTATTGTCAACAAATTACAGGAAAAGGTGTCTGAATTGGGAACCACTCTCTTAGACAGAATAAATACCGTTTGCACACAAAAAGAGCAGGAATTCAATCAGAAGAAGAATCAGTTGAGACAAATGAATGCTGCGTTCAAATACATAGAAGAGTTTGTGTCCGCTATTCTTGAGCTCAATGAGCCGATGGATGTTATGAAAGCACAGGACTTACTCAACGCACAGGTATTTTAAAATATTTTTATTGAATGAATGAATAAATTGTAATCCATTTATGTTTTCAAATTAGTTGCAAAAGTTGTTGAATAAGCCGTGCAGTCATCCGGATTTCATCACTCCCTTCAAGATTGAAGTAATTGACTCCTTATCTGACGGCCAAAGGAATGGTCAGAAGTTTGACGTCGGAAGAATGATTGACGGAATCTTCGACATGTGTTTCAAAATAGAGACCAGTGATGACCGCAAAGAAGAAATGATTGATTCGAATCAAGTCACTGACGATGAGATCTCTATCATAGGAGTGACCAAATCTAATACTCCTCACATCAGACCTAATGTCCAGATGGCTCAGACCAGTAACCAAACGGCCAGAGTCACAGCCAAAGCGCAAACCTATCGACAAGCAGCACCTGCTATTAGCACTGGTCTTAGTTCTGTTTTGCCGACAATAATAAGAGGTAACTCTAGTAGAGAACTGTCGCGAATGTTGACAAATAACATCCATCAGAACAATAACCATACAAATCAAATGCAGTCATACCCAAGGTTTAGACCTAATATTCTGTCTGCGCCCCAATCTGTGCAGTCAGTACAGTCTCAACGCTTTCAAAATGCACCTCATACTCAGGCTGTAGCCACGCCTTCGGCTAATTCTATGCAAACCTCTCAATCTTTAGCACAAATGCACAATAATTTTATGCCGCAAACAGGTTTGCTGTTAACTAATCAGTCATATGGCTGTCCACAAGTTTATAGAGGGCCCGTTACCAATCAGTCTGTCCAAAATCGAAGTGTGGCAAATGTTGCGGTTCCGACATCTCTTTTCAACTCTCTTTACAATATAAACACACAAACGATGGCACCCAACGTAACAATTAGGCCAAACCAACAAATAAGACACTCCATTGGGTATTAATTATCTCTTTCTTTATCTTTATTTATGTATATTTTCTAATCAATTGATTTTCTTGTGGATAAAGTGTAAGCACTGGACATAACGGACAACATTTCCTTACATTTTCTCATTCTCCGCCCACATATGGAAGTCCTACTACTACGCAAACCACTGTCCAATCAGTTGGAACAACTCAGCCAACTGTGGTTTGTCCGGCAGTGAGTAGTGGTAGTGGTAGTCCGCAAACACAAAATATAACGATTATCTCACAATTGACAAACGCGGCAAACAGTATACTAAACCAACAGAGCGCACAGACATCTCAGCAGCAGCAGCACCACCATCCCCACCCCCATCAACAACAACAACCATTTAAAAACAGATATGAATTGGAGAAACAAAAAGAGATCGAAAGGATAGAACAGGATTTAAGAGACACGTCTCCACCTTTTTCTTGCGATCCTTTAGCTAAACGGGTAAAAGAAATACTAAGGAATGAAAATATAACAGAATATCAAAACAGTATTTCCGACTTCCAGACCCCTAACGCTAGCAATACTAACACCAGTGCTTCTTGTGGTCAATCCCTTCCTACTTCTAATCGAACCTATGAACTGCATATACCGGAAGACATAATAACAGAACCTGTAAGGAGAGTGAGTGAAGCAACAAATCCATCGCCTCCTGTAACCACTCAAACCATTATCCAAAACACAAACAGTTCTGTTCAGACGGTTTCTGTTAATTCAAGTGAACAAACGACAGCCTTTTCGATGCCAATCCTCTCAGACGTTACAATTGAATCGACAGCAGAAAAGTCTTCGGAATCTAATAAAGAAAAGACTTGCGAACAAAACGGAAATATCGTTAGAGCTACGCCTTCGCCCCCAACTCCATCCGAAGAGACTGAGGAAATTATTTTACCGAATATAATGAGTCCTCAATCAGTGAACTCTTTATTTTCCGAGCTATCGGACGACCCCTTTCCTGAGACCAATATCACTGAAACCAATATATCAGATAATAATAGAGAGGAAAATCGAGAGAACGCCAGTTCGAGTGGACGTCTGGCCGCACCTATAGCTCGAATCGTACCCATAACTAATGAAACTGAAAGTTCTAATAATGAGAGACAAGAAGTGGTTGAAATCAGTGACGACATTACAGACGATGAGGCTATTGATGAGGACGCGGACTGTGTCGTCTGCTCTAAAGAGTACGGAGAGTTTATATGCTGTTCTCAGTGTCCAAGAGCATTCCATTGCGAATGTCACGTACCGGAGCTAAAGAAAATGCCAGAGTAAGTGCAAATACCATTTGTTTTCTTTATTCTTTACTAAATTTGTTGTTTTTGACAGGACTTCATTCATTTGCACGTTTTGTAAGACATTAGACGGAGTGTTCGCCTCTTCTCGGGGTCGTAAATCTGGTCTCAATGATAGGCAACAGAGGGTATGCCTCAAGTCTTAGAAATTCAATTTTATTCATCATTTTATTCGTTAGATTTGCGAAAAGGTTTTATTACATCTGTTGTGTAATAAAAAGAGTCTGGACTTCAAACCTCCCGTTTCTGATAGTATTCAACAAACTATTAGTTTGAATACAATTAAAAAGAAATTAGAGAACAAAGAGTTTGAAAATGAAATCCTATTCATAGATGACATCAAAAGACTGTTCTCTCGATATAAGAATAGAGACGTAAGACTTGAAGTGCTTTTTATTCGACATTTTTTTAATCGATTGATTCGTTTTTCAGATAACTCCAGAAGTTATGGACGAATACAACACTTTTGAGAGATATTTCAAGAAAATAGTCCACAAACTGATGCCTTCTTTCTCTGAAGCGCTTCAGAACAACACTTCTATTAATAATTTCGATTCGAGCAGTGGTTCGGCCCCTAAAAAGACTAAATCTAATTGTATTCCGGTTTGAAATTGACTTCAATTAAATTATTTGCCACTCATTTAAAACAATTGTATATATTTTTTATTTTTAAATCATTTTTAGTCATCAAATGAATAAATAGTTTTAATTTTGTGATTTAATTGTGATGGAAGGAGCAAGGTATAGAGCCAGGTATATCCATTTATCTCAATTTCGTTTAATTATTTATATCAAAATTTTGTATCGATTTCATCGTCTAATAAACTAAAAGTAAAATTTCAAATAATATTGAAGTCATTAAGGAATCTGTCGATCGATGAGAACCTCAAATGGTTTCGTTTGAATGTCTTTTCCATAGATTTATAGTTCGAATAATTACTTGAATTGAAAACAAAATTTGATTCGAAATTAAGATATTTAATAATAAATGAAAAGTTTTGACTGAAAAATAAGAATAATTTTTCTACAAATGATTTGTGAATATATATTAATCGTGAAAAATGTGATGAAAGCACAGAATTGAAAGCATTTACGAATTGTTTCACATTAAATATCTCATAAACGAGGATAAAAGCAATTAATTTGCAAGTTTTAAGGCTATTAAGAGTCGCAACACATTTAACATCAGTGAAAATAACATAACGGTTTCGAAGCCAAAACTGTTTCCTTAAAATATAACCATTAAATTAATTTTCTTCGCAGAAATTGTGGCCTCGAATCAAAAATATTGTTAATTCAGAACTAAATTTATGCCAAAAACTAAGTATTGCTTTCAATAGTTAAGTGATTTTTTTTTATAAATAATGATAACATTTATGTCGATATTATTGAGCAAATTATAACATAATTGCAATTCAGTGACCAAATTGACAAATAATATAATTATAATAATAATGATAATAATTAAACAAATTATTTAAATATATATATAACTATTGTTTAGTATTTTTAATGTAATGATTAATCAATAATATCTGTTTTGTATTTTTTTTTGAATTGAACCTGCTCAAATTGCTTCAAAATGCTTACAATTCAATTAGCTTTCGATCGCATTATGTCTTTTTTGTTGGTGTATTCAAAATTCAATGAACAGAATAAGAAATCAGTTATGAGTTTATAATAAGTTTTTAGATTAAATTAAAAATCTTAAGAGTTTTGACTCATTTTTTTGTTTAAATGTTTTTTTGATCGAAAGTTTGTTGTTTTCGTGATTTAAAAAATTTAGAATAAAATTTTGATTTCAATAAAATGTTTAAACAGAATATTCTTGAAATGGTTTTCAATAAAGTTATGATTAATTTAAATGTTACTTAAAATGAATTTTCTTTTATATATATATATATTATAAATAAGAGTTAATAACAAATGAATTATAGCGTCGATTAAACTATATTTGTATTAAATGAATGCTATATTTATTGATGGCCTTAAGGCACAGAATATTACATCGAAAGGCACTATAATTACAAAATTAATAACATATGAATGAATTTATAAACTGTTTTATAACATAATTCCCGTTAAGGACTAGATATTAGACCTGACGATCGGCTCATTCTCTTAATTGAAATTTTATAACAAAAATCACCTTTCGATCAACGAATTAATCATTTGATCCAATTATTGCCGAACAGACTATCAATTAATTGAATGCAATTATCGATTGATTATCAGATCTAACGACTAGAGTATTGACTAAAACTCAGATTATTCGATGATTTTTATATGAATTACATTACAGTTATTCTTATATTGATTTTATGTAACGTTTTTAACCAAAAGAATATTTCAATAAAAATTATTTTATTTCAATATATATATTAACTGTAATTATATTAATAATCAATTTAAACGATAATTAATTATATTAATTATAATATATTAATAGTGTAGGCATTGAATGGATGAGTGAATGGATGGATGAAAACATGAATTAAATATTATAAGGAATTACAGTTTTCTATACAAATAAAGCGATAGTCGGGACATATATTAGCATAGATTGTATTAATTGAATATTTAATTGTAATATATTTTTAATGAATATATTAATGAATTTATAGGAATATATTTAACGTTATGTTTAAATTGAATCAATGTTTGAGTTTTCAATGAATGGCGACATTAGTTTCAATGGACTCAAGAATATTGTTATACAGATAGAAACGAAAGACTGAATCAGTTTTGCGATTAATTACTATATGAGGTATAACTTGTGATACGATATCAATAATAATAGTAATAATAGTAATAATAAGTAAGAATAATATAAATTATGTGAACATTAATAGTAAACTAATATTTATGTCGAGTTATAAATGCAGTGAAACTTTTTAATAGTTTTTTTTGTTATGAATCTTATGGTTTGCCACAGATTTTAGTCTTAAGTTTGAATATCATATAAATTATTTGTTATGTTTTAGGCACTGATTTATTGCATTCTTGCGTCAGATATATATGAGACCGAAGTGGTCGGAGTGACGGTCGCCGCCAAGTAATTGGCACCAGTGGTCGATACGGTCCCGTTTGCAGTTAAACTGGTGTTTCCCGATAGTGTAGAAAATGCACTGAATGGGTGGTGACTCGCAGAGTGGTTAGAAGTGGTGCCTCCATTACCTACCCCGGATGCCGCAGCGGCCACTGCAGCCGCGACGGCTGCTGATCCGATGGGACCACTTTGAGTGTGTGTCGGATGGAAAGGAGAGTACGCATCGAACCCATTAGTTGCTGCTGCATATGGCGGCGGTGGAGGTGGAGGGTATGCAGTGGGCGGGTAGTCATAGAAATGAGTGGGCGATAGTGCGGCCGTTGGTGTTGGCAACAGAAGTCCTGGTCCTCCAGGAATATAAGGAGGAGCACCGGCCGTGTGATAGATATAATGATGCGCTGGAAGTCTAACGGATAAATGAAACCATATTTCAGATTAACTTTAGGTTTCAATAACAGACATAAAACCAGTAAATGAAAGAAAAACAATATTTCTATAGATATCAGACAAAAGTTTAGTGAAAAATAGTCGCAAATGAAAAGCAATTTCCAGTAACTCTTTATCAGAATTGATGGCTAAATGAGTTGATAATAGTGTTAATGATTCAAATTATTATTCTTAATAATCATTGTTTATAACTGGACTCAAACCTATTGCAAAATGCAATCTATATTTCGCTTTCGTTTTATGATTTTCTTTGAATTTTCAATAACACAAACAGTTTTGCCATTTATTCGAAACTTTTCTCTTTTGAAGAATTAATTTAGAAAATCGACAAAAACTGTATTTTAGACTTCATTTATATAAATTGTAACCTATTTTGAAAACTATTATAAACAAAATGGCAAATTCCTGCCCCAATCAATGCACGTGACAGCTCTTGATGGCTATGGATGTTGCACTGGATATGACTCGGGCTATGACTCAAATTGCTCTTTACTTATAAAACATTAAACACAAGAATTTCTGCAAAAGAGTTGTTTTGAGCGCAAACTTTATATTAGATTTTAGAGACATTTATTGTTCGTAAAACTAAACACGAATATTGTGTAAAATTTGTGAGCATTTTGTGAGCATTTTTTGGGCTTAAATAACCATTTATTTGAAAAAAAGCTAAAATTAAATTTTATCTAAAATTTCAAAAACATGATAAACATTATCTCGAGTTTTCTCTCTAAGAATCGGTTAACAAAAAGAAGAATGAATTTAAAACATTTGTCGAATCGATTAATGTTTTGTTTCTGGTTCTCAACTCTAATGCAGTTCTCTTTTATACAAAACCATAGTTTGGGTGAAAGAATATTTTCATAGATTCGAGGACTAGCAGTGTCTCAACAGAACAAGTGATGTCCTGCGCCGCCACTCCATACTATGAATCCTTAAATCATCAGAAAGTATTGGAACGCATCGTTTGAGCGCTACTTAGGAAATGGCGAAACTCTAACAGAGCTTTTGTTTGGTTCGGAACAGTCATAACATTAGACAATAGATCGTAAGTCATATCTCTGGAACATCTTTCCGGACAGCAAAACATTATAAACACAATGCTATACAACACACGACTAATGCTATAATAATAATGAGAAAACTTTTTTTCAAAAATACGTTCCAATCGATTCTCACAATAAAATGATAATAACTTTTGAAACGATGTCTTCCCTTCACTTATCATCAAATGATATCAGTTATCGGATTCCTATTCTATACTAAAATACAATACAATACGATATTAAAGCTAACGACATGTTTACGCGCTTTAAATGTTTTTTATTTAAACCCCAATCCGTTCAACAAATTATCTTTACATCAATTTTATTATTTTGAATGAAATTAATGATTAAAAACTAATAAAAATAATAATAAAACTGAGAGACAGAACGAAAACCTCATTAGAATCAGAAGACAGACATTCAGAACATAATTTACGAATCGAACGAATGACTTCTGTTTAGAAGCTCAAAACTAAACTTAACATGATTGTTTTTCATTCAGCAAAATAATATTATTGCGAACTTTACTCATTCCTGGCTTAAAGCTAGGAAAAAAGAAACTACATCAAATTCTTTATTTAAAACGTGGAGGCTGAGATTTATTGTTCTATTCAAACCTATTCCGGTTAATATGAATTTAAAGTAGTGAGTAGTGAGTGGGTGCTTTGGAGAAAGATAAATTTTGCTGCAAAATGTGACCAATGATTCAATTAAAGTCAACATAATAGTCAACACATTTAATGTTTGAGTATAATGTGAGACAATTAACAATTTTATTGTGAAGTCTATTAAATGCAAATTTTAAAATCATAGCAAATGTCAACATTAGAGTGAATTTCGTTGCATAGGATATATAGACCAGAATTAAATTGAAATAACATTACGTATGAATTCATGACAACTAAAACCTAATCTGCTTTTCGAGGTTATGAACACAATTGCAAATTCATTTTGTATTTTAAGTTCACAACTATTGACAACAATTGACAAAACTTTTATTTTTAGATCTAATAATGAAAACAATTTTTCTAAACTATGCTTTTGATAAGCATTTGGTCGGAACTTATGGTTTAAAAACAAAATCAAATACAAACTCACGTTCAGAACAGACACTGTTTTGTTATCAAATAATTTAACTCAATTTGATATACGATGGAATAAAAGCTCATAATTGGAACAGAGCATAAAGAACAGGGTCGATTAGATTTATGAAAATCAGTTTGATTGAGAAATTGATGGCAGAATAAATTCAACTTGGCACTTTCTGAATGAGATTAATCAAAGTGTTTCAAACTTTAATTTGTCTCAGAATTCATTCAAAATTCAAAGCCATTCATCGTTTTAATCGAATTAATGGCAAAGAAATCTGAAAACTCAAAGTAAACGAATATTTTAGTGTCGAGTAAAACAAAACTTCAAACTTATCTCAAGTGATCCAAAATAGTTTAAATAAATGTTTATCTAAATTAAGACATTTTTCAAGTCTTCAATTTTATGGTGCAATTCAAGAGTACTTTCATCAGTGAAAATAATTAATAGTCAAGGAATAGAGACTTCAAAAATTCATAAACTAGCAAATCTCATGAATTCATTTAGAAAAGACGAAGAAGAAACTCAACTGCAAACATTATCTTCAGTAATCAAATACAACCTTCTACTAAAGGATGACAAGTATGCCCTAGCTCACATCAAGAATGGACAAAAGAATTGGGAAACAATGTTTGTAACTGTCTTAGGTTTCAGTATAATTTTTCTTTGACTCGGTGATAGTCTGGCAATTTTAAAACTTCTCAGTTTAAAAATAGCAGAGAGAGAGAGAGAGAGAGAGAGAGAGAGAGAGAGAGAGAGAGAGAGAGAGAGATGTAAAAAATTCTTTGAAAGAAACTAAAAATTGTGGTCCATTTCAAAAGGAATGTTAGGTTAGGTCTTCAAACTTTGATATACAGTGCGATAAATGATAGAAACGACAGTAGAGAATACGAGGGTTTTATTTGAGTTATTTTAGTGAATATTTCGCACAAATGCGAGACTATCTCTGATGGTAGCGTTGATTCGCATGTAATGCACAACAAATTTATCGTAGATTATGGGCCTATCAATGAAAATAAATCCTCATTAATGGAAACTCCGATTGCAAGACACTCTTGGAATATATCAGAAGAGACTATTCTATGAATTCAGTCATTCGGAAAACTATATTTGAATTATGAATATATCGACTTTGAAAAGGCATTTACTTTTGAAGCCAAGTCTTGTGCTCTTTACTGGTCTTCAATAAACAAGTCGTTCAAAAATACTGAATTCAGTCGGAAAGAGAAGGCATTCATTAGTGAAACGCAAATTAAATTTCAAATCAAAGCACTGGTATCTGACACATAAGGAATCCCTATTAGGGATTGGCTACTAATTTATACGTTTTATAACCGAAAATATTTATATTAAGGGCTTTAATAATGTAATTTGAATATAGCATTGAAATAAATCTGGCACATCCCATAACACACACCAGTTTAATGAGCGAACACTACACCCAAACACATTAAGTGTACTAACGATTAGACAAACACAAGCCATCAGTGAAGCCATCAGTAAAGCCCATCACCCGATGTGTGTATAAATAAACGGTTAAAACAAATTCTTTCCAACAAATTAATCATAAATCGGATTAAATAATGAGATAACAGTTTGATTGCATTCAATAATAATAATAAAGTGTAACACATGTGCTCTAGAATCCAGTCTAGATCATTCTCCTTCTCTTCAAAAATGTTACCCAAAGTTTTGCATTCAAAAGTTCAAATCACAAAATCATTAATTAAGTGAATCAAGTTTTTGTTATTTGGTGTGAATCGACACCTACACCAAGTAGGTCTCTCTCTCTCTCTCTCTTTCTCTCTCTCTCTCTCTCTCTCTCGTGTTTAACAGTATAACAGTTTTTATCTTTTATTTATTCATTCGCTGCTAAAAGTGCTCATTATATCAAAAATAGTCTCCAATAATGTTTAGCTGTTGTGTGAAAATAGTTCTCTCTCTCTCTCTCTCTCTCTCTCTCTCTCTCTCTCTCTCTCTCTCTCTCTCTCTCTCTCTCTCTAAAGTATGCGAAACATAGTATTCAAGAAAATCTAAGAAAATCATAGAATACTCGTTAGGAAATGGCGAACACAACTGGTTGTGAATGACAGCTATTTAACACTATACGTCATGTCTATCAAGTGTTGTATCGCTTACCCAATATTGTCAACTGAGAGGCAAATCTGAGAATTTGGTTCACATTTAGCGAAAGACTTTTTGAATTTGAATTCAAAGACCGAGCAAAGAGACGATTCGCGTCGAGAATTTTCCCACTTCTGATCCGTCACTTCATTTCAAATCAATGAATTCAATGCAAGCGATAAATGAGAATATTATATGTCGTCTACAAAGACACCGATTTTACTCTCAAACAGAGAAAACCTACAAAAAGTTCACTTCAATTACAGACATTTCAGTTCGATATTAGTTTCATAACTATATTGTTATCCAATCTCTCAATCGTTGACTGGAACTGAGAAACTCCACTATAGTTTTATTAAGCAATGCTTTATAAACTCTAGCACTCCATGAAAAGGAAGCCTATTTCATAAAACCACAAATTAAGTTATCGATTGCTAAATTTAAAAAGTCGTTTAAATAATATGGCCTTGCAAAACCATTTTAATGAGATTTGTTAGATTTAATTTCAATAAAAGTGAGATAATTTTTTTTGCAATAATTTTTATTCGACGACTAATATATTATATAATCTTTACATCATTTAAATTATACTGATATCAAAAATGAGAGCAAAATTATAACTAAAGCAAAATTGTTACGAAATTTGTCTAAAAATAACAGACTGTTTGCTCATTTGAAAAAACAAAGTACTACTTAAGACTGAAGAAAATGGATATTTGTTTTTCTCAGAGCACAAGAATTTCATATCTGAAAAATATTAAAAAATTGTTTGATGTTTGCAATGACTAAAAGCAATTGAAATTTAATACCAAATAATTGGCATTTCATAGAAGTTTTTCATTGAAATGAAAGTCACAAAAATGACATCAAGAGGAATGTCTTTGCGTTTAAGTGATCTTCGCATCGAATTATTGAATCCCCCGAAAGATATCTCGACTGCAATGTCGGCCAATATTATATCTGACGATTCAAATAAATAATTCATCATTTTGTCCAACATTTTACTCGACTCTACTATTTTAGAGCAGTTTTTTCTCTAGAGTTATACAAAACCAGCGCTCTCTTCAGATTCACATCATTTCCTTAATGTTTAGTAAATATTTGTTTATTTAATGTTTTATTTCAATAAACAAATATTGAAATCGAAAACTTTGAGCAATTTTTTTCATCGAACAGAATTATGAAGTTTTCAAAACAATTTTAGAACTTTTTTTGAGAACTTTCCTATCCATCCAAAAGTTGTCAGTAATGTTGAAAATTTCAAAATAATAATCAATTATTCAAACTTTTATTACTTGCATTGTTTTTACTGAAAAAACACTGACATTGAGTTGGGAACAGAATCTGTGAAATATTTAAGAGCTTTTCGTTTATTGAACACAAATAGACTCAAAATATAAACAAAAGCAGCGCTCAAACAATATATAAGAATATCAATCACTTTGTATTGAATAAAAACTATTGACTACATGTGAACAGAATTTCTAATAAATCAAATCTAAATTCAATTTCTTTGCGAAACCTAACCATTGTTTTCTACAAAAAGATTTAAATCGAGTTTTGCGATAATAATCTGATAGTAAATATCAGATTATTTATGAAAACTTAATTTACAATCAATTGAATGAATGTTTTAATACAATTGGGAGCCAAACATCTAATGAAGAATAGATTAAATTGGTTTCTATTCTATTGTCTCTTAACTGCATTAGTCGTCAGATTATATCTTAATCTAGTGTTGAGTTAATAAGATTTGGCGTTAATATTGGCGACACTGAAGCCCAGAGAAAACAAATAAGTGTCAAACGGATTGTTTGCAGAGATTGTGAACTCAATCGTCTTGTAATGAACTCAGACGACAACAAATGCCAATCGATTTGATGTAAAAGAGGTGAATGAGTCGATTGAATGCAATCGAACGGCTGTTGGGCTCATAGTTATGCTTTGGTAATAACATATAAAAAGCTTAATCAATCATTTGCTTGTCTTTGGTCTGTCTTAGGACTGTCTTAGGACTGTCACCTTCTATTAATTCAATTATTTGTTGACAACGAGATACAACTCTACACTTTTGACTCAATCAAACAAAATACTATTTCTATGCATTTGACACAAGACTGAGGAACAGTTCTAATGATAAACAGCAGAGAAAACATAGGAAAAGCAACTTTAAAAAAGAGGGCATTTAATGATCCGTTTGTATGAAAGCAAAGAAATAGAAACATAGAAACAGTCAAACAATTTCTTTTCATCTTTCAATAGTTAACGACTTTGCCTTCAAAAACGACTTAAGACTGAGCCCCAGCAGTAGTCACAGCCAATGGCCTATCATTTAAGAGGAGAGGATAGTTACAGTTATTGTGATTTTTAAATACAATTACTATATAAATGATTATCTGAGAAAAGAATGTCATTTATAAACGCTATACAAAAGTTAGATATTTTTTAGACATTTTCTGCTAACAAACACAAAACAGCCATAAATTAAGGCATAAATTGATTATAGAATTAAGTCTTTAAAAGAGATTCTGATAATTAAGAATTTGTGTGTTATTCAAATTGTGATTAATCACTCAGATTTAGACTTTCCCTTAAAGTAGTTCCCAATTCTCCGTTCATTCTTCTCATGGCATCAAAAATTTTGATAAATTATTACTATTTTCTCAAAAACTCTTCTAAACTCAACTAAAATACTGTTCTCTTATTCGCTAACAATTTTCACTGCGAATCAGTTTTTAAAACTTTTGAGACTTTCGTTTTTATTTAATTAATTTTGATATTTTGATGGCATTCTAAACATGCAATTATTCAAATATGTAAAAACTTATATTGAATTTCATGCAAAAGATATGACATAATTTGAAATATGAATTACAGATTTGAAGCGAAACAAAGAAACGAAAGAAAATCAAATCAAAATCACTTGAATTCATCAAAAATTAGAAGAATTGCGAAAAACAAAAGTGTAAATAAGAAAACAAAATCTGCAAAAAAATGAATTATTCATATCTTGGAATTCAAAAGCCATTAAATTAATTGAATGCTTGAATTTTTAACTGAATAGACGTTAAAGTGGGCGAACGTGAGTCAACTAGCAAGAGCATATTTATTAGTCTATCATTTGATTACATCTATCATTGGCTCAATTGAACGCTATATCGATGTCCAGCAGTTTGTGTCTCATGAGAGCCATTATTTCGATGCAATTTTCTCACACTTTGCAATCGACTATAATATGATTTTGTGAAAAACAACGGCTAATAATAGGAAGAATCAGACCATTGATTATCACTGAATTTTATTGTATTTTTATTGCCATTTAAGTCGCGATTCTATTTTGAGTAAACTATTGACAAACAATTTGTCTGACAATTCTGGCGACAAATCTATTGAATTAAATAAGACTTTGATTTGTGTGAAGAGATCTTAGAATTGTTTGAACGCAACACTTATTAAGACTCTGAAGAGATGTCGAAACTTTAAATTTTGAATAACGAGAAAAAATGCAAAAATTGTCAATCATTTGAAAACATGGTTTGACATAATGGCAAAAAGCAATGTCTTGTGTTTATGGTTGGCTGACATATGTTCTTCCAGTCACTACAACAACTGTCTCATCGGATAAAAGACTTTCAATATTAGAGTCAAAGATATAACAATGAGTTAATGGCAATAATTAATATGATTTAATGATTGTTCGACTAATTGTTACTATGACTGAGTCTTGACTCAGGACTAAACACAACAAACAATCACTAAATGGACGATAGTTTTGTTGAGAATCAACGGAGAGAAACAAAAAGAGAGATTATTAAAGAATAGATTTTTGCCGTTTTATCTGCGAAGAGAGGAAATCATAGCATGAAATCTCGCGAAACATAACTAGGATTCAGTCGAAAGACTTCACAAAAGACTTACTGAAGTAAACAAAGGCTAAGACGAAGCAGAGGATGAGCTCAAAATTATCGACTAATAAATAGTGTGCGCATACAATAAGATAACAGTTTTAGGCCTAATATTCAGTATATTAGTGACTATACAACTAATTAACATTCTTAATAAACAGGCAAAGAGTTGGCATTTTTCCACTATTCGCACAATTGATTGGATTACAGTTTATAACAGTTCCTATGAGTTCCTCTCAGTTACTGAGAAAAAAAATTAAATTTTCAAAAACACTTATTTTCCACACTTTAATGACTCGACATTTTGTATGAGATATTAGGCCATAATTAGTGCCAATTAATTAAACCCATATTTCATGGTTTAATAGACTGTATGCTTAGGACTGATACAATTTGAAACACTTACCCGAACTGTCCGGCAGCGGGAGGTAAGACTGCGGGATATCCGGTCCGAATGGGAAATGGAAAACCTATAAAATTAAGAACAAAGTCATTAATTGCAAGAATAAAAGTAAAGAAAGTGTGGTATAAAATGTCGACTTTGACTTTATGATCAATATTTGAATTGATCGCTGAGACAAACGAATGGTACAAAAATGGATCATTAAAACTAAGTTAAGAGAAAATATAATTTCATTCCTTATGAATAGTAATGAAATATAATCACGATATTAATACCCTGAGTCTAAATTGTTGCGAAATTATTCCTCAATTCAGTCGACTATTTATATAAACGCATGAAATAAAAGCAAACAGTTTTTCAGTTCTATTTATATGATTATAAATTGAGATCTTTTTTCAGTTGTGATTCCAGTGAAACAAAATATAAAATGAGAACAAATGACAACAAACTCTTCTGAAGACTTTTCCACCAATTTATTGATTCAAAGAAATATTTGTTTAGAAATTATTTTCAAAATGAGTTAATTTAAGGAATACTAGGAATTGGAGTATTGATTGCGAGTCTAATTGCGATTTCAAAGTTCATTTCAAATGAAATGAAAGATAAGAGTAATTGATAATCGATTTCATACTATCTGTGAGTTTATGGATGGAAATGAAATTCTGAACCAAATTGTAGTCAAAGTTAAAATGTATTGTATTTTAACTGAAAAAACAGTAAATCATTGAACTGAAAGAAAATAGTTATGAATATGACTTGAAATTGTATTTCGCATTGCATTGCACTGGGATTTGTGTCGAGCGAACAATACGAATAATAACGACTAATGTCGCAAAAGTCATATAATGTATTTGTGCGCTCATGTCTTCAGAGCTCATACATCAACTCTAAATGGAAAGAAAATGTACCGAAAATACATCTCAATTCTATATGTGATCTCTCTCTCTCTCTCTCTCTCTCTCTCTCTCTCTCTCTCTCTCTCTCCTTACTTGAGGCCTAAATATTAAGTCAGAATTCTTTAGCGATTTTAAACCACTCATATAGTTGTGATGGATTCACATTTGATGTAATGGGTGGACAGTAGTGGCAGTCGTGCACACATTTATTCACTTCGAACTCATTAATCTTGAATTCAAATATTCCCAACTCTGAAAATATTCTGACTATTCATCTAATTGTTGGCCATATTATCTGGAGAATCGTTTTTTGTTACGATTCTCAAACCTAGAATTGAAACTCAATTATCCGAAAGTCATATGATTTTCATGAAATGTTGAGTTGTGTTGTCTCTAAATATTGAGTTCACATCTAAAGAGAGTCGGGCATAGAATAAAAGGACATTTGAATAACTCTTGCGTTTTTAGTCATAACATTTGAAATGTTATCAATAAATGTTTGAAAAATTTCAATTCATAGATTTGCCATAGGTGAAAGTCTTAAAATGGGGGTTGGGAAGGTAAACCTTGATAGTTTTAAAAATGAGGGCTTCACAGCCGGGTAGAAGTTAATTTTATAATGTTATAAGAATATCGGAGAAAATGTTGAAATTTTTAATTTAAATTGAACTAAAAACTTATTGAACTTTTGAAATGAACATCTCTCCATGCCCATTTATCCTTATCCATTATCCTATGCCTCAATCTCTGTATTTTCCCAAAACAATAGTAATTTAAAGACAAAAAACATTCAAATTATCGCTTGACTTGACTTTGGATTCAATTGAATATTATTTAATAATTCTCACAATAAACTCAAATAAGAGAAAAACATTTAGAGATAAGTATTTGTATTATTTAAATGAGATTCTTATTCAGCAAAATGAACATGAGATGAGCAAGGTAATTAAACAAACTAAAAATAAGGAAATAGTTATAGAATAAACAAACTCAGATATTAAGGTGGAAATATGGTTTATTTTTGGAGTTACCAGAATAAATTTGGACAGAATCTATTTTTAAGAATATTGTAGACATCCTTGAACATTGTTGTCAAACTGTTCCTGATTCAATTAACAGAATGACAACACATTTATTTAAATTTATATTCCATTCACTTTGAAATGAATACCAAAAGCGATAGAAATGAATAAAAACTGAAATGAAAAAGAAGTCAAAAGAAGAGATAAAAAATAAAATGTCAAATAAAAAATGGTGTGAAAGCCGTGGCTTTCAATTCTATACAAGAGAATAGGAAATACTGGGACTACATATCAAAATCTCTGGTTTTGTATCGAAAAGAATATAAAATTCAACTCTTCTTATATCGAAGAATATGACACAAAAAATACTTTTGAGTTAAATAATTCAATTGGAATGACAGCCAAAAGAATGAGTTTTTGATAAATTCATTTTTTTATATCGGGTTGTATTTCATGTGTCGATTCGAAAATATTTTGTTCCCTTATTTATTGGCGGAAATTAGATGAGAGAGAGAGAGAGAGAGAGAGAGAGAGAGAGAGAGAGAGAGAGAGAGAGAGAGAGAGACCTGTGCGAGGGTCTACGAGAGAGATAGTCTGTCAGAGAGTGTTTGAAAGATAGAAAGTTATAAAGTATTTGAAAATTTATGGCCAAAAGAAATGAATGTTCGAAAAGAAGTGTTTAAAACCGTTGGTGTCTTCGGCTGTAATACAGAATTATTTTGGGAACGAATAGATCGGTTCATAAATCTTACGACTTATCTATCAGTATCTGAAAGACTCAAAGAATAAGTCGTCGCTTAATTAATGTTCACATTTTCAACAAATTTGAGCACATTTTCTGCAGGAACCGAATTCAAAATCGATTATCATTAAAATTAGGTCCAAAATAAATAACTCCACGAATTGATTGCTTTCGCACTGAAAGTAATTATAATTTAATCCAAATAGTCTTCAGTTTCAAACTGATTGGTGAACAGAATTACGACTGAATGTAATGAATGGTAACTAATATTCTCGAAATTTCAAATCATTGAACCAATCTTTGAATAAAAGACGTTTAATGTCTATCACTTGAAAATAAGATAAAGTATTTGTGCCATAAATTACTACTAAACCGAATGACAGTCCGTTTGTCAGACATACGAACGGCTCTCCGTTAATAACCGAAAGGCATAGAATATATTTTTGGTTTCCCAAAAAAGTGACATATTTTTCAAAGTTGTGTTTCTAAGTCTGAAAAAGAGTCCATCATTTGGTGGATGAATAAATTGAAGACAAAAAAAATGAAAACTCATAAATATAGTGGAAAAACGAGTGCACAGACTTCATAACTTATACAACCAGTGAAAAAAGTAAACCTAGTTTTTACTCACTCTCTGAGGTCTGTCTATAACTAAATAAATATTTGATAAAACTGTCGGCTCTGTGTGTGTCCACCACTCAAAGCAGAGAGACTTCACTTCTTCTTTGAATACAGTCTATAATCGTTTGATTGAAATAATATTTCATTTAAGCATTACTTCATATGTTAGACATAACAAGAATCAAATGAATAAAAAGATGCAAATTCTGTAAATCTCGTGGGAATTGAATCGCATTTGACTTCAATTTCTTTCAAACTTCAGATAAAATTCGGAAAAAGTCGACTGAATTATTGAATAGATATCGGGGAAGGAGTGTAGAGTTCGGTAGCGGTGTGTCTGCTGTGCATATGATGTATGAGCTTATGTTTATTATAAATCACGTGTAAATTCTGTGCAAATATCAGTTCGATTTTTGTTGCTCTTGTGGTGGTCTTCACGGATCAGACATAAAGTAGTCAAACATTGGCTAATATTATGCCATTTATCACACATTTGATACTAATTTCATAAACAAATTTAATTGAATGTCATTCGATGCAAATTAACGTTAAGCTCAGATGTGTGTCAATTAGCAGAGGCTGTGCTCTGTATAGCAATTAATTTTTAACGCAAAACAGAGAGAAAGTGATAAAACTTGTGAAGAAAAAGCAAAAAAGTCTCACTTTCTCTGTGAGAAGTCAGAGTCAGAGCAAAACCGACAAAAAACAAAGAAAATACATTTTATTGGTTAACAGTTGTGTCGTTCATTGAAGCGAACGATTACTAAATTCTCACTTAAATGCAGTTATATTTTGTGCTTATTTTGCAATACTTTCGTCACATTCTCTTCACATTAGTTCTTATTATAGAGATCTTCACTCAAAGCTCAGAATACTTTTTAACGACATTTTATGCACTTTTACTTTGATTTTATCATTTTTTTCTTCCGAATGTCACACAACTGATTCGGAAATGACTTCTGAATAAATCGCAGACTAATCTCATTTAAATCGCAAATCATTTGCATTAAGACTAAGACTAAACAAATTATAGAAAACTCATAATTAATGACAAAAACAGATATTTTCTAATCTATGCTTTAATTACAAAAATATGTTATCATTAAAACAAAACGTTTCAATCATTTCATTAAAAGATATTTTGGGAAATCATTGAAAAACTGATAGATATTCAGATATTAATATAATGAAAGCACAGAATAGGACAGAATGCGAGCAAATATTTTGGCAATCAGTGGAGGAGAGCCTCCAGACATGTAAGAGTGACAGTTCTTACCATTTTGTATATTAGTTCGCGGTTTGGCCCCCAAATATGCGAGATTCACATTAGCCTTCCGTCCATCGATGATAGGGTTGGCCTCTTTCACAGCTCTTTCGGCTGAATCCCTGTCAGCCATTGTAACCTAATTGGAAGCACAGAATCAAATTGATGTAAAGTGCGAGTCATGACTCATGACATATTGACTTTGGGTCAGCCTATTAGATGTTAATTGACTAAAATTGGCCGCATCTTGGTTAAAATAGGTGTCATTTAATTGCAATAACAGTTCGTTTTACTTAAAGAAGACTATTTTTAGCTGAAATTCGGGAAAATTAGAGATATTTCGCAATTGAAGGATGTTTTTTGAACTTTTAAAAAGTAGAATAATGTTAAGAACCCTTTCCTTTGAGAGACAGCACTAATGGCTTATTATTATATGACTTCCCTAATAAAAGTGTAAATTTGAATCTAATTTAGTGGATGAGTAAACTTACGAATCCATATCCTCTGGATTTTCCGGTCTGTCGGTCTGTTATGACGACCGCCTCTTCTATTTCGCCGAAAGTCTCGAAAAATTGTCGCAAAGACTTATCGTTTGTATGGTAAGGAAGACCTCCGACGAAGATCTTTGTGAAAGTGGTGTCCTTTTGTTGGACACCCGAACTATTGGTCGATTGAGATGACAGAGCACTCAATGCGTCGGTCGGCGAATGTGTGGGCAATGCTGTCATCACCAGATAATCCGAGTAGTGGTGCATTTTCATGCCATAGGGGTCAGCCGCCGACAGCAGTGGCCAACCTGTAGCCGCCGAAGATCCGTTCAGAGCACAGTCAGCCGACATGTGGTGTAAGGAATTACCGTTTTGTTGACTCGAAGGCGTCGAAAACATTACAAAGAATGCAATGATTGGACAGACAATTGTCAGACAATTATAACTATTAAAACGATTTTCAGTCGACTTCCGTTTGAATCGATTTTCGTATTCAATAACTTCTTCTTATCATTAATTTGTTACACAAATGAATGGTTTGACCACAAAATCACAGAATTATTAATAATATTAATGTTTTTAACAATTATTATATAATTTAAACAAATTATAAATATATTGAATGGCTTTTGATTTGCTGTCAAACGATTCCAATCAGTGATTGAGTTGTTATTAAACTTCAATTTTATAATCAATTCAATGAAAATATCGATGATTTTTGGCCATTAATTCAGTTTAAAAGGAGATAACAATTATTTAGTAAACAATTAACTAATCGTCAGTTTTTGTGTATCTTTTCATTGAAAATCATTTCAGGAAAGAGTAAAACAATGACTAAATGTATGACCGAATGGATTGAATCAATAGATGCAACGCTTGTGTAAGCGATGACTGTCTCTCAGGAGTGACATAACACTCGACAACAGTATAAACGCCAGAAATCTTTATAATATTTTTTTGGCAAAACGGCAAATACCGGTCAAACACAAGACGTACGACAGTCACAGACAGAGTCAACGGAGCAAAGAGTCTCTAAAACAGTAACGAAATAGCACTGAGTCTACAGTCATGTGACTTATGAGATGCACATCACATAACACACACACAACTCAATGACTCGACTGTGGAAGCGACGGCCCACACATACGAACGCTCCGTATAACTCAATAGCACAGCCATAGCCAACTATTAGAGAACAGGCACAGTCAGAGCACAGGGATAAGAGAATAGCAGTTGTAGCTCAACACCACTATCATTACGATTATAGCAAAAAAGAGCAGCCAAAAGACAGACAGTGATAGCACTGGCAGTAACTGTACCTCAACTGCACCGCAAACAACACTCACTGAATGACATCCAATGCAATCGAAACCCATTTTAATTACAAATACTTCTTATTATTTATTTTATTGGATATTAAACTCCAGTCATTCATATCTCCAATTGTTTTGCATTTAATAATAATTAGTCGAAAGTTATTTTTAGTAAAACATTATTTAATTTTATTGACGAGAATTTGAGGCCATGTTTTGATCCCATGTTTTGTTGGTCTTTCCATTTGGGAAAAAACTTCTAAACTTTTTAATGCATTTATTTATTCGGAGATATTATTTGCGATTTGATGTCAAACTCAATATCAAAATTTCATTCATATATAAAATATATGACTTTCTATAGAATATCTGAATTTCAAACCATTTTGGAATTGCTTTCGGAATAAAATCAATAAATTTCATCAAAACGGCACAGAATATAATGTAGTCTTATATTTGACACCAATATTGACACCAAAATCTTTATGAAATTATATTTCAATTAAAATTCAATTACATTTCGAAAGTTTTTTGTTGCAATAATTCCTTCAATAAATAAATTGAAGTTTTTATGAGAATTTGTTACTCAATTCAAAGTTAATATTTTTCAAAAAACAATTTTCTCTTTAATTCTTTCTCTTCTTATTAATACTTTATTTGACAAAAAGCTCGATATTTTGTACTCTTTTTCTATGAAAACTATCAAACCTTCAAATATTGTTAGCTTTTCGATAATAAATTACATTTTGAAAAGATCTATGAATTGGGTTTAAAACAACAAAATGTATTTGCAGTCAGAATAGACTGATTGAGAAAATATTTAAAAATCAATTTCTCCTTCTGATTGAATTTCAAACACAAAGTGACTGAGAATTTTGCTCATCTTTTCTCAATATAACGGATGAATGAAATCAAAGCCAAAACCATAAGAATTAATATATATCTTGAGATTTATTGCTTTCAATTTCCGATATCTTTCAGAGAATTGTGAATAAAAAGGATATAATATGTTATAAATATAAAGAATATTCTGTTTATTAAATGATTTATTTGATTGTATTCTTAATGTATTGAATACTGGATTTGTCATCAATGAGACACCGATTTTGGCAAAAAGCAGGCATTTTTTCAGTCAATGTTTCCAAAATAGATGTGAATTGTTTTGAAAGAGAATATTCATTTCAAATGTAATGAATGTAAGAAACAATTGCCGTTAGATTTGCCAAAAAATCGTTTTGAAAGACAATTTAGCGTTTGAGACAATTTCACAAAAAGTTTTTTCTTCTTTCAAACATTGGGTTTCGTAATGATTAGCCAAAAATGTCAGAAATTAATATCGGGTGCAAACAGAGCGCGATATTCAGTTCGCATCGATTTTTTAAAGAATAAGTATTTTCTTGAAATACGACCTCAAAAACAGCGTCTTTTCGGCTCTAATGGCATAAAAGTGTTTCTCTCTTACGAAGAGATTCGCTGTTTATTTGGAATCCAAGAAATCAAATGAAAATATTTCCATCCATCAAATGATTTATTGAAAGTTGATTTTGTACTTAAGCTAGGAGAAAAGAGATCAGAGCTTTGTAAACAACAAGAGTTTTGATTATTTTTTAATAGCGTTTCAAATCAACAAAAATAACGATTCAGACGAGAAAACTGAGCGAAACAACAAAAAGAGAAAAATTTTTGAGAAATTATCGTTTCTTTCTATCAAACTAGCTATTAATGGCACTAATTCCAGTTTTAAGGCAACTCTGCTAATACACTGTTTTGCTAATAAAAGAGTTTAATGTAATTCACAGATATTTTCAAAAAAATCCCGCTATGATATTGAAATTCTTAAAAAATTGAGAAAATTTAATCAAAAATATATTTTTTTTAAATTTTACAACAATGATGAGGGGGGCGACGGATTGGTCAAAACTGGAATTGAAAACATAATTTCCTTTATTTTTATTTCATTAAAAATGAATGCTTTGTGTTTAGAATCCTCTTTAGATAAGAGTATCTGTTATTTATCAACTTATTTATTGAGCAAGATTACTTTTTAAATTAGTTTTGTTCATATTCTTTGGGTTAAACTTTAATTTCATTTCCGTTATGTAATTCTTATCCTCAAATTCTAAGACTACAGACAAACAAATTTCCAGACTTTTGTCTCCAAATCTTTTTTCTGCTTTTGAAGTGATTTTGTTTTTAATCTTTTTTCGACTAAAAATTTGATAACTTTTTAAAATAATAATAAAATAAAGAAACGGCTTTTATGTCAAATTGTAGTGAATTTTCTTAGATTCAAGTCTTATATTTGAAATTCTTGTGTAATTCTCGCATAAATTAGAGTAATATTATTCCTATCATTAAATGCCATCAAAAAAAATAATTTATTATCAAATACTTGAATTTTTTGCGCTGAGTCTGAGTCTAAGTTTGGAATAATTTTTGTTGTAATAAAACTTTATTATGGAATAAAAGTCTGAAAATTCTTAAAATTAGTGTTCATCTGAGTTGTCAGATAAGCATCAGGTCAATTTTAGTAAGATTATTTCCAAAATATTCCACTCATTTAAAGTATCAAACATTAATGCACTTCATGTGATTTAATTTAATTTGATGATTTTATTTTTGAAAGAACAAGATAGATTTTGATGTTATCTTTTCAAACATATGTTTAATTTTCCCAAATTTAATGTTCTAATGGTATGGCTTTGGACTCTGAGAGTCAGTGGTCTGAAATCAATGGTCCGGTTATTGTCCACTCTTTTGGAAAATTTTAACGAAATTTTCACAAATACTGATATATTTGTCCGAAAGAATTAGATTATAAAAAAATAAATGAATCAAAAAGAGTTGTAAACTATAAGAACAAAGTGTCCGGAATTGTTGAGTACTATTCAGTGCTGTAAACTATGGGAAATTGCTTTTTGAAAAATTGATTTTTTGTAACTAATGTTTATCTGCAACTAATGGTATCTGTTTTTACTCTATAAGTCCTTAAAGTCAATCGACAGACGAATCAGTATTTGATAGCAAAGTGTAATGATATCGATATCCGAGAAAATAATTATCGAATAACAACACAATTGGAGTACATTTTAAGACAAATGTCGAAATAATTTCCTAACAATAAGAAAATGATAGCAAAATGATTGAAATTTCCTGTAATATATCTATTATTGGTTTCTCAAAGAATGTCTGAATGTCTCTCTCATAGTCTGTAAGCCAGGGCTCAAAAGAATGGCTGTGACTTCAAGTCATGCTTAACGACGAACAGCTTATCGTTAAAATCAGTCTTTGGTTTGACTCTACTGTTGCCTCAAAATCTGAACACAATTCAAAAAATCAAGTCTTTGGTTGTAATTAAATTTAGATAAGCAATAGCCAGGAGTGCTCTATAAGCAAGAAACTGATCGATATCTTCGAATTTCAATACATTTTGCTATTTTTTTCAACAAAAGCCCATTTGTAAAGACCTGCGAGATAAGGAACTATCAAGATTCATCTCTTCCTGTCAAAATCAATTTGAAAGTGTATTCGTCACAATTTCGTGACTATTCCTAACAAACATTTAAATAAAGCGAAGCCTAGAATTCAATTATCAATATTTTTAGACATTGTTTTTGATTGGCTCTGGTTTTGGTAGAAATTCAATTCAATCGATAAGTTTGTTTCTAATTTGAATATCAAAACAGTCGCTATATTTATGTTAGAATTGAATAATAAAATCCGTTTCCTCAACACATTTGTCAAGAAAACTAAGAGTAAACTTCAGACCCTTTCCTTTAATAGTCTTTTTTTTCATTCAATGATGACTTAGTGTATAAACTGATTCACTGGCATTCAGTCACCCCCTAGGATGTGATCCATCCTCTCTTGTCATTTCAATGCATTCTGTTTTGATGAACAGTTATGAGTACTTCGAAAATGTCAATTTGCTGCTATTTGCTTGATCTAGTAGATTTTTCATACAACCACAGCTTATGTGAACTTTTGAAAAATAATCTTATTTTTGCTGATTTTATACAAAATATTCGAAAGATTTTATAAAATATTACTGAACGGAGAAATGATTTCCTGCAAGTTTTATTCGTTGCGTTATTTAATTCAATAAATTATTCAAATTTTGTCAAAGTTTTCGTATTTAATCGAAAATTATTTCTTCTGATGAAAAGGCAATGATTCTCACAAATGAATTGTAAATATTTTGAGAACTATTTATAAGTTAAAGTCGTTTACAATAAGTAAATAAGTGAAGAAAATATCGCACTTCGTTAGAGTACTTCACGAGTTTAACCCGTATTTATTCAGTAGATAAACAAGAAAAGACAACCAAGTTGATTTCTAACTCAAATCAATAATAATTACTCTCAACATCTCTCAATTGATTTGATGAACGATACAAATGAAGAGACATTAGAAAAATGTTATCAATAATTCAGAATTACATAAATTATGGTTCAATTCATTCAATTCATGGCTTTTTAGATCTTATGCTTCGATAGCAATATTTTCATTCATTTTTTTATTTGTTGCCAGAAATGAATTATTAAATGTGTCATTGAATTCACTCTTTTGTTATGAATTATTATCATTTAATCAAAACCTAATCTAAGCCCTGAGCTTATTCTGTGTATACATTAGGACTACAGTGTAAATTGAATTTTTCACTTTAGAAAACATAAATCATTATTTTATTTGAAAATATTCTAATTAATTGAATTAATTCAATGTTAATGAAAGGGCTTTCTTTTGTTACAGCATTTCATTGTTATTATAATTTTTTCATTTATGCCTTTTGTGTCTAAATAGTGATGAATAATATAATTAAGTTTATCAAGAATTTCATTACTTGGGATTAAACCTCATTTTGGTATTATTTTTCACTTAATTCATGTAATTCTGTTGAAAGAAGTGCACAAATATTTAACATTTAAAGCATTAATATGAATGAAATCTAAATTTATTCATAAGTAAGAACAGTTTGTATGGTTTAATAACAATTATTTTTATACTTGTGTTGCATTTATTCAATGCCTTCAGTGCTCAGAGCACTGGTAGTCAAGTGTTGAGTTATTTTAGAGCTTCGTTCTCACATAGAAGTGCTGTTAAACTAATGAAAAAGTTTGTGAATCGGTTAGAATTGGAAATTTTGTTGTGTTCGCCCCCACCTTATCCTTATTGCCAGCACCTGTTTCTACTGCTGCAGTAGTTCTGCAGGATCAAAGCAGAGTAAAGTCACTTTACAGTGAAGTCATTCAGTAGACAGACGGGGATATTAATTCACATTTGTGTTTGTCATCTGTATTAAAGTCGAGCGCATGTAAAATGTAGTCCATTAAGAGTCACATCCTTTTTATATCTTATGTAAGATTTAGAGCCCAAAGATGTGAACCATATTTTCTGTATGTGAGCGCACAGACTGATAAAGTAAATGATGTAATGATGTATGGATGTATAGGATCCGCCAGATTGAGTCCGCATCGGATGAGACCTACAATAATGCCAGTGATGGCAGTGATTGCTATAAAATGATGAGACATATCAGAGCCGATGCACGCATTGATCCGATGATTGCCAAACGATCAGATGGACTGGTTTTGAGGCGAATGCAGTCAATTGAGTATTGAGTCGTCAAACAGAGTCATAAACTGCAAATCGACCAGTTTTTTGACTTATGCTATGCTCTTGCTATACACTCAGACTCTATTGCTGTCAAATTAATACGGGATGACTCTCTCTCTCTCTCTCTCTCTCTCTCTCTCTCTCTCTCTCTCTCTCTCTCTCTCTCTCGCGACGGAAACAAATATTGCTATCATTTATTGAATGTATTATTTTATCAGCGATTTTTTGTTCGGGTCATAAAATCAGCAAATATTTCACTTCTTCGTCATTATTTGCTTAAAGTTCTGTTATTTTAAAATTGTGTCGTCTTTTGAATATTTCAATACTCCTCTAATATTTTGCACAAATATTCTTTATATTACAGTCATTTCGATTGTTATGCCTTTTTAGACAAAAAATAGATAAAAATATGAAGGAAATGAAAAATGAAGAAAATATGAAAATCCATTTCTTTTTGCATAAAAGTATTTTTTGAATGAAAATGTTTTTCACATTACATGAAAATACATTTATGGCATAAATCTTTTATGCTCTTGGTCTTTGTGTTTGACTACAATTAAATGCATATAATTAATGGAATTGAAGTTCAAGAAAACAATATTTAAATTATTATCTCAGTTGTTGTGCTTTTGAAGAATTTGGAGAAAAAATACTTTCATTTACAAAGTCTTGTATTTATAGAGCCATTTGAGAGTTGAATTGTGAGCGGAATCGAGTGAAGAGACTTTGGTTTTGTCCTATTCTTTGCCATTTCTTTCATACAATAACTCAGTCTTTTGTATGCCTGGAATCGAATGGATCTGAAATACATGAACCATAAAATGTAAAATTTCCGAACAGATAGACAGACAACACAACTATACTGCAGATAACGAATATTTATTTATAAATATAGTCACTATTGTAGACACTATTCACTCGATTGTCAATAAGTCTCTGTTTTTATTGTTTTCAATACTAAAGAAAAGTCTAATAAAACTATTTTTTTAAATAAATGTAATATCAAAGTAAACGCTAGTCTTTATTGCCATCACTTTTTTTGGCAGAGTTCCTACAGTTGGAACACAAGAGGAAGTGATACGTTCTCGCAGTGCTCCCTCTCTTCTCACTAAAGCAATTTTGTGGCAAAAACCCAAACCCAGACCTAAACCTAGATTTAGATTCAGTTGAGTTTCGTTTGGCAAAAGTCAAAAAGCTCTGGACTCTTGGCTCAATCCAGTTAAGTATTTGACTTAACCTAAACCTTTAACTAAAGCCAAACTCAAATCAAACAAAAACTGACTAAATTTGGTTTGGGTTCGGGTTTTGCTTTAGATTTTTATTTGAGAGAATCCTTCAGAGCATTGTTTGTGAGCACAGCTGCCATACAACAGATCTGTCATTCACTGAAACTTGACTTAACAGTCACATTTAGTCGCATCTCTCTCTCTCTCTCTCTCTCTCTCTCTCTCTCTCTCTCTCTCTCTCTCTCTCTCTCTCTCTCTGCTCCTCTTTCTCTTTCATTTCTTTATTTCTTGAGCTTATGTTTGCTCTATTTGTTTCTGCCTTTTCCTCTGAGGACCAGCCAGACTGGCTTTCATTCAGTCTTTGCCTCTGCTCTGACTGCCTGTGCTTTTGAATGCATCAATGGATGCCATTTGCGTATAAATAACACACATAACACTTATAAGGTATTTAAATCTCAACTGATTTATTGATAAACTTATGCAAACCATCTCTCAAATTCTTGAGCTCTAATGAAGAACAATGACTGCAATGACTGTCCCGACAATCGATTATTTAATTTAATTCTTATTTAGGTCTCGATTGCAACCAAAATAAGAGCACTCAAACCAAATGTCAGCAATAAAAACAAGAGTTATTAGATTTTCTACTTTAGTACAATCAAATTGATTCTGATCATTCTGGTCACTCAGCACTATTCGATTCTTGAAATTTTTAACCGACTTTTAGGTACTTTTGATAATTTATTATTTGTTTTCCTTTATTTGGAGTCAAATAACTAAATGATTAGAAATGATCCCATATTTCAAAATTAATTCAAAAGTTGTCTCATATTATTGAGGGGCGGGTGGAGTAGATTCATAAAAAAAATACCAAATGTCGGCAATAATTAACAATCTTTTAAACTGAAGATGATCAAGGTAGATCATAAATAGATAATTTGTAAATTTCCCATCATTCTATCAAATAGAGATCTTGGTCATCTCTGCTCTTTACTTAAATTTTCGTCAGTAACACATTTGCACTTTTTTAACGACTTTCTCCACTCACGACAAATATTGTCGAATATGTGAAGAAATATTTTGAGAGGGATAGTCATCTATATTTTATTGAAATAAAACATCTTGCAAGATTTTTGGCTAAATTTGTTTTATGTTTCCTAACATTTGTTTCACAGAAGAATGCATTTTATCTTAAAGTATAAAAGCGATGAAAAGCACCTCTTTTTGTTGAAAACACATTATTTCAATGCGAGAATCGATGGCAAAAAGAGTAAGCAATAAGTGAACAAAGAATGAGCAATAAGTGAGCAATCAAATAAAAATCTATCGATTCCAAGGGTATTCTTACGAAACCTGGACTTCAGGTTTTGTTTAGTCATTTGGGAAATCAAATGTTTTCTCATTTTTGGAAGCGATTTCCTTTTTTTGAAAGTTTGGCAAGTTTCTTTTTCTCGTCCTTCACAAAAATGAGGTTTGATTGATAATTTTGTGATTATTTTCACGCTTCTATGCAATCAAATTATCGGTTGAGAGACATCGAAAGGCATATACCAGCGCTTTATATGACGTGAAAATAGCTTCAGCGCAATACAGGGCTCATATAATTTGGATTTACACTCCATTAGCTTAAAACTGAATTCATTTCACGTGAATTCATAACAATTCAGTCAACTCTTGATATTTATTATAACATTTTGAAGAAGATTTGAGCAAAAAACAGAGGAAATGTGCTGTGATTTTGATTGATATTATTTGATGTTTTTATCGTATCGGAGATGATCTCAAAATGACTGGAATTATGCTTTACTTTACTCTAATATTTGACACTTTAGACCAAAGTTTTTCAGATTTTTATCATATTTTAGAATCATTTACTTTAATATATAAAAAAGGGATAAAAGACTTAGTTTTGTCATAAATTCAATTGAATGTCAAAATTAAAGTTTATTATTAGTTGTTTGATAAGAAATGAGACAAAAAATCTTTGAAATGTTCATTTCAATGGTGTTTCATTGAACCTGGAGTATTGAGAAGAACATTCATGATTGAGATAAATATCTGAAAGCTCTTTGCAAATTGAAAACTAATTTATTTTTCAAACAACTGATTCTTAAAGTGATTATTCTTATGAGAAGTTGAGTCAAAATAGTAGAGTATCGGAACCGAAATCTTAATTGACTCTTATGTTGAGTAGTGCTTACATTGAGATTATCCATGAAATTTATTGCACAAATATTGAGAAATATTGTGATATGTTTTCGGTGTAAATTGAAAATGAGATATACTTTTGCTTCGCTTGAGTTTAAGGCTCAGTGAATGACATCCCAGAGAGGAAAAGATAATTCAATTTTTGAATAATAATCTTCTATTTCTGTTGAAACTAATTTTCATTCAAAGAATTTTAAGTGCATTTCAATTAGGTATGGATTCACTGTTTGAGTAACGTTTTAGTACATTCTTCTGGGGGTTTGTCAGTCAATATTCACATCTTTTAAACAAAATTAATGTTTGTATTCTTAGATCTACAATAAGTGCTGAAACAATAGGACTCTTCTCTTAAGAAACTGTTAGAAAAGTGGTGGCAATGACTTCACACAGACATTGACGACAACTACAGTAGGAATTCAGTTATAAATGACATTAATATTTATTCTCAAAAAAGTCAAATAAAAATAAAAATATATATAATTAACTCATCAGAGAAATTGAATTTGGAACTGACTTAGTGCAAGTGATTAGCAAGATGAATGATTATCATCTTGTCTAGCATAATTTTGTTTCCAAGTAGTTGAAGTGCAAGAGTGCGCGGCTTTACAAGTAGCTTAAGTCGGACTTTGTTTTTGAAGACCCAGTTTCGATGCATATATGAACGCAAACAGTGATTCAGTACTCTCTCGGAAGGCCTATTGAAGAGCATCTGTTGTCTATCAATTACAGGATGAAAGCTTTAACCGATTATTTAATACTTTAATAACTGGTCTCTATTATTACGACACAAGACATTCAACTATTTCTATTTTTCTCCTTAAGACCATTTCCAGCACAGAATGAGCATAGTTTTGACATTTGTTAAAAAACGATTTTTGAATAAAAGTCAACACAAAAATTTCAATAACGAAGAAATTTCGCTGATTTGAGAGATTTAAATGTTTTACTCATTGTATGAATTCGTTTGTAGCCAGAAATGAGTCATTAAAACTGCTTCTCAACAAAAACAGTGGTACAGAATATCTTGGAGTTAGTGAACAAATTCTGACGATCCGGTCCTCTATTCAGATGATAGATTAAAAATGCATTAATTTTAGTCTAATTCGTTTGACTTTAATTACTTAAATAATTATTTTCGGATAAGAAACTCAATATTTTTTCATTAATAATAAGGTTTTGTCTATTTTTGTGGTGAAAAAGAAGTGCTATTCTGTAGACATAATTCAATGCATTTTCTATTCTCTGGTTTCAAGTGATTCGAGTAATAAAAGCCTGAGTCGTGTTATGTCATGTGTTTTGATTGAATGGTATGCAACCGAATACAATGTAATCGACATTTTTTTTGCTTATTCTCTTCTGAGATAATCGCCATAAACCGCATATGAGTGCGAGAGATATGCTTTCGCACAGCACTTTCAGAATGGGACCCTTTGTGCAGAAAGTCTTACATAAGTAATGGGACGACAGAGCGCTGGTATTCTCTTCATTGAGAGGAGATATTCTTTTACATGTTTGACGGCTAACAGCTCTGAACAGCTCTGA
>JAQFXL010000014.1:0-57248 GCA_034693445.1 Edwardzetes edwardsi | reverse complement strand
GTTATAATATTTTGAGTAATTGAATGCAAATTCATTTGAATATCATTGAGACGTGATTTGCAGAAATACAGTCTGTTTTCAATTTCATGAACACATATTTTAATGACATTATTACTAAATCTATTGATTATGAAAATATGATATAAGAATAAAGTGATTTTATAATACAGTCGATAACCATTTTTATCAACCACCCACTTTATCAACTAATCATTTATGTCAATAAAATTCGAATCCCCAGTACATTACAATAGAAAGATAATGAAATTAATGAACGATTTGATTGCATCGCCCAAATCACAAATGCATGTAATTCTGTATCGATTTTGTAAACAAAAGTGAACTGAAAAATATTTCAAACAAAAACTGTGATAAAGTTAGTCAATTATTGTTTTAGATGAGGAAAGTCATGAATTGAAGACTTTGTTTACTTCTTCTCATGCATTGGAAAGTATTTCAAATCTCCAAATTTCGAAAATTAATTAAAAATTCACTCTTTTTTGAGATGATTATCACAAAAATCGAATTAATTCACAGAATTTCAACACAAAAGTGAAAAAAAAAGTTGAAAACCCATCAATCAATTCATTATCGACTGATGAATATCAAAAATCAATCAAAATACCCAATTATTTTCAATTATGAAATTAGGGGATTTTCTTGAGTTTTCATCGATAATATGTCCATATAAGGCGAGTACATTTTTTTAAAAAAATCATTACATCAAAATGGATCAAATCTTCTGCTCCATCTGCCAAGAGCTGGACTCTAAAGAGGAATTTCATCAATTGAAATGTGGGCACCACTATCACCCCCTATGCTGGGCAAAATGGGGTTCTTCGTGTCGGACTATGTCTTTCCCCTCAGCAGACTGTCCGATCTGTAAAACCGTCATCACTGTCTTCCCCTGTCTCAACCCCATCAATCTACTCCCCATTCTAGTGGATCTAGAAGAAGAAGAAGACGACTTCGAAATCCCTCCCCTCGTGGACCAGTATGGAGTCCCTATTGAGGATTAATTTTTTATATTAATTTTTTTTATATTAATTTTCATTTTTAATTGTATTTTTTATTAATAAAATTTTATTTCAATTAAAACCATGCTTTTTTTATTTTTATTGTTTGTGATATAGTCTGAGGGGATAGCCTGAAGGGTATTGTTTGTGGTAATAGCCTGAGGGTGGGGGTTTATACGCCAGCGTAACCTACTGCCATTGATAGCTTTGTAACCCCTTCTAATGAAAAAAGTTACCATTTTGTGTACTGAAGTCGAGTTTTGTACTTTTGTTTCAATCCATAAGTGATATCTTTAAACTCTGAATTCGTATTCAATAGAATAAGAAGTGATTTATACTGAGAACAAGATTAGTCTCAAATGAAATCAAACACAAAACTGAATCATAAACCAATTTAATTTTGAATTGAAGAAACTAAAAATTAAACAAAAATTGAATTGAAATCAGAAAACAAATTGAATGACAAAAATGAATGCATTGAATGAAAGACTTATCGAATGACTGGACAATCTGATCGTCTGACTGCTGTGCGGAAAAAGATATGTTCATTGGTTTTGGTAGATGTGGAGCCCTCTGGGGGCTCAATACCTTCTTTGGATTGAACTGAAATGAAAGATTGAAAACCAAAAACTTAAAAATGGCGTAAAAATTGATTTAAAGACTATCACCATTTAATTTCAGTCGTTATTTGGGTGGAAAATGACAATATTAAGGCTAGAGATGAGATTTTCTCATTTATGTAGAGTTCGGCGCTTTCGCGGTCAAATCTGAATACTCTGTGAGAGAAGAAGACAAAGAACTGAAAAAACGAGTGAACTTTCAGTCATTACTCGATATCTTTCTGCTGAAAAAGAGACTCAAAACTTCAATTCATAAACAACGTAACACTATTGTAATTTGCTCGTGATAAATTATTTCAAAAATTTTCAATATAAGTAGTTTTAGATTCAAATTTCATTTGAATTGTAAATTTGAATTTAAATCACTTTTAGCAGATAATCGAATGACAGACAGAATTGAGTTGAATTGAGACAGAATCTTGGTGGTTGTTTAGTCACCAAAGAAGGCATGAAGAAGGACGAAGACGAGAAAAAGATAGTTCAACGCCAATTGGCCGCAAAAAATGCAGAGATAAGATTTTTGAGACGAGAAGTAATCAATTTGATGGCGAAACTCAGAGAAACACTCCGAACTCAACGGTAAGTCCTCTATAATGAACACCCTATACAATCAATTTGATCGAACTTTTTCAATCGAACATGTTCAATTTAATAGCCAATTGAAGTTAACTGAAAAGCAATTCAAACTAAATCCAAATAATTCAAAAAAAAAATTTTGAAACGACATTTGTTATTTAAAAATTATTTTAATTTAATTGTTATCAGTGAAAGTTAAATACAAATACAAATCAATTTATTGAAATATTCTCATTAGAGTTAGGTATAAATCTTAATTTTTGAATCCAGTCTTTATGATTCGAAGGAAAGGATTTTTCCAACTTTTTAAAGCGTTGTTATGATACTCAAACTGTTAATGTTATTTAAACTGTGGGTCAAATGTATTTTAAAACTCAAAATTAGTTATAAATATTGCATTCAATCTGTTATCAAATCAAGAAATAAAATCCATTTGTTTATATAAAATCTTAAATTTGAATAAAAATGCGCGTTTTGAGTGTCATGAGTCCAGCCTCAGGCACATGACTTGTAACAGCACTACATCTGGGCTCAATCGGGCTTGCGCCTACCAGACGCTAGTCCAATATTAGTTTCATCACACAAATGTAAAGCATAACATCTTCTCATAGAGATAACATGCTAGGAAACTTTGGACTCCTAGAATGAGTTGCCTGTAATTGCCTGTAAATTTAAATTATATAAATAAGCATCAATGATTATTATTTTTCATAATATCATCAAATAAACCGAAGAATAATTACGATTCTTGAAAAAAACAATTTTCCAAAAATTTTACACTCAAAACAATACAATTTCTACATTACATTGCTATATAGCATTGCAATACAATACTGTATTGCTTTTCAGTACTGAACTAGCGTCTGGTTGGCGAAAGCCTAGATTGAGCACAGATATAGTGGTGTTGCAAGTCATTTGCGTAACACTAGTTCAGTACTGAAAAAACAACACTGCTTTCATACACTGAGCGCTTTGAGCGCCGGACAGACCCTTTGAACCCAATTTATAAGAACTCATATAAAGTGTTCAAATTATTTTTACGGCTTTTGATTGGAAATTGAAATTGGATTTCAAATTCAATTTTTGATTAAAAATCTATACTTCTTGCTATAAATTACTCGATAAGTTATCTAAGAACTCATTTATTGAGGACTCAATATATTTGAGGACATTATTGTTGTTAGTATTAAATTACAGTCAAATCTGTTGTTTTACAAAATTTAATGGACAGAAAACTGCAAGATCAATTCAAAGTACTAAATCATAAATTTCTAATGTTTGACATATTGATGAAAACTGATTTGAGTTTCGATTGATTAATATATCATACAATCGAGGGTTAGATTACTGGTTGCAATTTGGAACTTGCAAACTCTACTCTACTCTCTGAGTATTGACTCATATTTTCATTTGAGTGCTTCAATCAAATCGATATTCTTCTTCAGGAATCCAATGGATGTCAAAGATTTTTGAATTGTGATGATTGACAAGAATTTAATTATAAAATAGACGACAAATTGTTGAATAACTGAATGAATGGGAGATCAGTCGAAATCGTTTTTGTACGCCTGGGCCGGCAAAAAGAAACTGACCCCCGATTATCAGTACTCTCAGTCAGGTATTGCCAATAGAGCAAGATTCAAGTGTGAGGTATGTCTTCATTTAAGGCTTAATCTGTTTTCACAATTGTTTATCTCTCGGATCAGTTAAGACTCAGTGGTTATAATTACACGGGTTTAGGGAACTCCACAAAAAAGAAGGACAGCGCCAACAATGCGGCCAAAGATTTCCTCTTATTTTTGGTCAGAGAGGGAGAGATGACTGCAAATGAACTTCCATTCAACACGAAGTCTAACCCTTTAGCGGAAGACAACGCTCCTCCCTTTGTCCCACAATACCCGACACATTTACCTTCTAATACATTCGGTCCTCAGGTGCGAACTGGTCCGCCGCCTCCCATTCCTGAACCACCCCTTCAATTCAATAAAGGATTTATGTCAGTCGCCGACGGACCCAAACAGGAATACATCGACCGAATCGCTCAAAAGCGAAAGTTCGAAGAGGCGGAGGAACTGGACGTCAACTCTGGAATTCACGGCAATTGGACACTCGATAACGCAAAACAAGAGTTAAATCAATATCTTCAGAAAAATAAGATCCGTAGTGACTATCAATACACTTCTGTCGGTCCCGACCATAATAGGTATGACTTCATTACAATGTATTTGATTTGACTTCAATTAAATTGGATTTTGTTTGAAGTCATGATAATTGTTGTCTTCTTGGAACTGATCTGTTGTTCACTTCAGACAAAAATTAATTTTGACTGTATTTTATCGGAGGACTTATTGACACAATTTGTGTTCAAAACAATCGAAAATCACTTCAAATAAAGAAAAACCAATAACTTTAAGAACTACTCAATCAGTTGTGTCTTCCATCAGATGTCAAACTCTTTGGTTTTTCCGTATTTGAAACCCATTTAATGAAGAATACAAATTGTGTCAATCAATTGTCTTCTATTTTTTTTTAAAAAAAATGGTAAATGTATTGCAATTGAATCGATAGTCAAAAACTTACTGATTGTCTCAATTCTTCAGGAGTTTTGTCTGCGAAATGAATATTTTCATCCGAACACTGGACAGAAGTGAGTCAATTTTTTACCATGATGATTAAGTTTACCGGTATCTAATCGGGTAGTGCGACCCCCGCCAAAAATGGCCAAAGATTTAAATACCTGTTTTGTGACAATACTTTATTGATTGTGTCTCCGATAGATGTTTCGGCTCAAGAGGTTGGTTCGAATAAACAGTTGGCTTCGCGTTCGTGTGCGCTGTCGATAATGCGTCAGTTATACCACTTTGGAGTCATCGGAGAGTTTAAGATCCAAACCAAACGAAAGACACAATCGGTTTGAACTCAATTCTCATTGAAATTTATTTACATTACTTACTGACAGATCGATTCGTATGCCATCGATATTCCTCAACATTTGAAGGATGTGCTCAACAAAACTCTGACAGATTTAAACATAAAACCAATTGCTATTCAGGAGCGTAGGAATAAGGAAGGAGTTCCCGAATCGTATTCAATTGTAATCGAATCCCGCCCTGAATCTGATGCTAACTCAGCGCCTGTTATGCCACAAAAGTGTGTCAGTTGGTGTCCTCCGATTGATAATTGGAACTCTTGGAAAGGATGTAACATAGATGAGGGTCCCCTCGCAGACCTCAATTTGGCACAAATCAGTCAAATGCTTTGGAAGACAAACAGAGATACCGAACAGAACTCACTTTTTAATCAAATGATGGAACGAAGAAAAGCTCTTCCCATTTGGTCGACAAAGGAAGACATTCTGAAAAGGATTAATGAAAACCCAGTGGTTATTGTAAAAGGAAACACTGGTTGTGGCAAAACAACGCAAGTACCTCAATATATTCTAGATCAGTTTATAACTGAGCAAAGAGGTGCCGAATGTAATATAATTGTGACACAACCGCGAAGAATAAGCGCCATATCTATTGCTGAACGAGTGGCTCAGGAAAGAGCCGAATATCTCGGTCTAAATGCAAGCGTTGGATACAGTGTTCGTTTTGAGAATTCCCTGCCCCGACCCTATGGTTCCATTCTCTTCTGCACTATTGGAAACTTATTGCGCAAACTGGAGGGCGGACTGAGAGGTGTCTCTCATATTATTGTCGATGAAGTGCATGAAAGAGATGTCAACACAGACTTCCTATTAGTTGTGATAAGAGATATGGTCAACGCTTACCCTAATATGAAACTAATCCTAATGTCGGCCACAATCGATACCTCTATTTTCCAGAAATACTTCGGGAACTGTCCTATTATTGAAGTGTCCGGACAGACATTTCCAATTGAAGAGTACTTTTTGGAAGATTGCATAGAAATGTTGCAATTCGTTCCGCCGCCGCCTCGAAAAAGCCGTAACGTTCGCGACGAGGAGAGGGAGGCTTCAGCCGATGGACAGGAAGAGAATATGAATTTAAAGGTCGGCCAAAACTATTCGATGAACACTCGAAATGCAATGTCGAAAATGACTGAAAAAGAGATCAGTTTTGAACTGATTAACGCATTGTTGGTTCACATAAATGGTCTAAATGTATCTGGGTCCGTTCTGATATTCCTCCCCGGTTGGACCTATATCTTTGCTCTAATGAAACACTTGACAACGCATCCTATCTTTGGAACGGATCGCTTCCGAATTCTTCCATTACATTCACAAATACCCCGCGAAGATCAAAGACGTGTCTTCGAGTCTGTGCCAAATGGCGTCAGAAAAATAATTTTATCGACAAATATCGCCGAAACGAGTGTTACCATCGATGACGTCGTGTTTGTCATCGATTCGTGCAAAATAAAGATCAAACTCTTCACTTCACACAATAATATGACGAATTACGCCACCGATTGGGCCTCAAAAACCAATTTACACCAAAGGAGAGGTAGAGCTGGAAGAGTGAGAGGAGGCTACTGCTATTACCTGTGCAGTCGCGCCCGATATGAAGCGCTTTCAGAATATTTGAAACCAGAAATATTCAGAACTCCATTACACGAAATCGCACTGACTATCAAACTGTTGAGATTGGGCTCAATAACCGAGTTTTTGGCCAAAGCAATAGAACCGCCGCCAATACCTGCAGTCATTGAATCGGAAGTTCTATTGCGTGAAATGCAAGCCCTTAATGACTCGAGTGAATTGACAGCACTCGGAAGAATTCTGGCCCGACTGCCAATCGAGCCTCGAATCGGCAAAATTATGATCGCGTCAATCATTTTCAGATGCGCGGACTCGATGTGCACCATATCAGCCAATTCAAGCACATGTCCCGATCCGTTCGACACATCCATTTTCGGTCGTCTTCGTTATGTACACAAAAAGTTCAGTAACGGCCGGTTTAGTGATCACATCCTTCTTCTTAACTCTTACCGAAAGTGGGAAATAGTGTCGCATAAGAGTGAGTCAAATGGTTACGACTTTTGCGAACAGCACTGCCTTTTGCCGTCTGTTATGAAGATTACTTCCGAAGCCAAGAAACAGTTAATTGATTTGTTGAAGGGCTCAATGTTTCCGGAAGAGTCGTTGAATGATTCGTTCATTCACTCATTTAGAGGTCAAATGGAAGCACAAGACGACCCGTCGGGTTTGGATATGTTGACAGCGCTGTTGACAATGGGATTCTATCCAAACATTTGTATCCATAAAGAGAAGCGAAAAGTGTACACAACTGAAGCCAGGATTGCATTAATCCATAAGTCTTCGGTTGCGTTCACAAACCAACCGACACCTCCCGACACATTCCCCACTCCTTTCTTCGTTTTTGGAGAGAAATTGAGAACAAACGTAATATCATCCAAACAGATGACAATGATATCACCCCTCCATATGTTGCTGTTCGGCGCCAAACGGGTAGATATAACGCCCGATCTATACGTTCAATTGGATAAGTGGATTGACTTCAAAATGGACCCGGACTTTGCTGCGGGTGTGGTAGCGCTAAGACCTGCCATTGAAAATCTTATTATGAATGTGTCGGCGAATCCGGAAAGTGTGACCACATTAACGGAATCGGAGAAACAACTGATAGAAACGGTCAAATCGATCTCCAACTTCGATGTGGTCAGCATCAAGAAAATGGAGCCCCGGGTCATTCCAAAGTAAATTTAATTATTTTTCCAAATATTATTAAAAAGTTTTCGTTTTAATAGTGAAGTCATCGCCGGATCTTCCAATTGATTATTCAAATTGTCTGTGACTTATGGCTAAAATCCCTTTGACTTAAAATATCTTAAATTTCATTAATACTATACTTTTTTGTATTTAATTAACAGTTTTGGTTCTCAATGTCTGTATATTTTGTGTTTTCAGTCGAATTTGTTTGCAATAAATCCATCGATTATTTAATTTGAAAATTTTCTTAATTTTCTTATTTAACTAAAACTCTATTAAATGTATAAAACATTAAAATCTTTAAAATAATTCAAAGTTTACGACAAAGTTATATAAATCATTGAAATTATATCAAATCCAAAGTCAACCCTAAGATTGCGTCAAAGTGTTCGTAAGAGTCAATCGAATGTCGCGAGCATTCAATTCGAAGCAATTTTTGAATTAACTATTCATTAGTTGATAACATTTTAATTAACTTCTGATTTGTCTTTCGATCAATTCTTTGAATACCAACAAAATGAGTGATTCTTCGATAGACACGGATAGGGTTTCGCTGTCGGACTCTATCTATTCTCACAGTCCCGTCGAAAATGATAAACGAAAAGATGAAGTGATAGATATGTCGCGTTGGAGAGACAAAACTCTCACCAAACAACTCATCCGAAGAGGCAAAGGCTGGTCTTCTCCCAGAAATGGCGACGAAGTGACTGTCCATTATGTGGCCAAACGAGAAGACGGAACAATTGTCTCTTCGACTCGAGATCCAAATAAGGTCTTCACATTCATTGTCGGCCGAAAGCAAGTGATCAAAGGTTTGGATATTGCTATCAAAACGATGAAGTGGTCTGAGATCTCCAAATTCACATTTGCCGGCGAATACTCCTTCAGTGAAAGTGATTGTCTGCCTTCAGTAGCGCCGGGAGAAAGAGTTATCTATGAGATCGAACTCTTTTATTTCAAACTCATTGACTTAACGAAGAAAAAAGACGGCGCTCTCACCAAACGAATCATTGAACCGGGAGTTGGATATGATTTGGCGATCTTTGGCTCTGAAGTTACTGTCGATATCGTTGGTAAATATAAAGATCACATTTTCGAGGAAAGAACCGTTACTTTTACGGTTGGAGAGGCCGCAGAAAAGGACGTTATCGATGGTATCGATATAGCCGTCACTAAAATGAGAAAACAAGAAAAGTGTCGGCTTTTCATTAAACCCGAATACGCTTTTGGCTCAATAGGAAAGCCAGAGTTCGGTATTCCTGAAGACTACCAACAAGTGGTTTATGAGATCCGTTTGAATGACTTCACTGAAGAGAAGGAACCGTTCGAACTGTTCGACAGCGAAAAGTTGAAGAAATCGGAAGCCATTAAAGAAAAGGCAAACAATTACTTCAATCAATTGAAATATCGTTTGGCTGTCAATCAATACAAACGAATGATTAAAATTCTGAGACACGACTCCACCAAAGATGAGATCGGATTGAAATTTAGATCCAAATGCGAGATCAGTGTCGAAGAGTTTGCCAAAGAGAGGGACAGACTTTTATACATCGCTTATCAGAATTTGTCGAACTGTTACCACAAATTGGAGAACTTTGACTCTTCTCTCAAATGGATAGAAAACGGCCTCAAATTAGAGCCAAAGAATGCAAAAGGACTGTACAGAAGAGGCAAAGCCTACTTCAGTCTTCAGGAGTACGAGAGAGCCAGAGAAGACTTTCAGAAGTCATTGGAATTGGAACCGAACAACAAGTCGGCCCACAATTACATTATTGAATGCAATAATTCGATCAAAACTCGAACCGAAAACGAGAAGAAAATGTACGGAAAATATTTCGGAAGCCCTTCAATCGATACTCAATTGACTGAAACACAGGAAAAGATTGTATCGATTGAACTGAAAACCTCGGGCGACGACCAAGACTTTGAAAAGAGCAGTCGTTCCGATAGAGCTGTCGACGAACACAAGCCGTCGACTTTTGGCGAAAGTTCTTCGACACAAAACTGAATATTTTATCCCAAATTCATATTCAAGTCATTTACGCTTTCATTCAATTCTTATAAAATTTAAAATATTTTCTGAAATTCGAAAAACTCATCTATTTTTAGAAAAAATAAATTGCAATTCTCCTTAATTTAATTGCTAGTTTGTTATATTGTTTTGTAGAAAACATTTTGAGTGCGATATATCTTCAATCAATTGTTTCTTTAAAACAAACAAATCGTTAGAAAAGATAGAAAATACAATATTTTGATAATTTATTGAGTTTTGAACTTTTTTGAAGGTTTTATATAAAATGCATTTATTTGTGATTCAATTGATTGCAATAATTTGTTTCCAAACTTTCTGCGAATCAAAAGTGAGTCAGTTTTGAACAAAAATATTTAATTTTGTTATTAAATTCAATTTGATTAGAATTTAAGTTTATTTCCTGTGCCTGGAGTAAAACAATTTGAGTTGTACATGATCAATTTCAATCAAATGGATGTTCAAAACTGTTATGAAAACTGCTTGAATGACACAAACGAATCGACGGACGAAACAAATGAGAGTTCAATATCTGTCACCAAAACTTTTTGCTGTTTTTATTACAATCAAATCGACTGCACTTTTGATTGTCTCTTAACTGCAATCAATTGCTTAGAAGATAATATAATGGACTGTAAAAACCATTCTGAAGCGAGTGGTCTAATGGCTATGCGATCCGATGCAAGAAGATATCTCCAACAGATGCAGTGCATAAACTATACTTCATATGGGTGTTCAAGAAATTCAAGTAACAACAGTTACTGACTAACCCTATGATAGATAATAACAATTGATTTTGTAATTAAGCCGAAGATTCTGAAGATTATATGTTTTCTTCGAGTCCCTCACAAACGAATCTTTTCATTATTTGTTTGATGTCTTTACTCATATCAACCGTTTGTATCGCTGTCTGCGTTTCCATTTTGAATAAAGAGAGACAACATTTCATTGATTTGCGGACGAAAAATGCGAAGAATGAAAGCGATTCCAATGTTGAGAGTCTTAAGATCCCAAATGAGAACAATGTAGCCGTCAATTAAGACTCTTGCAAATTTTAAAACACAATTCTTTCTCTCGATTAAATAAAAGGTGTAATATAATGATACGCTGTAATGTCTAAATTAACTTGGCTATTTATTAAATTGACTAAACTTATTGCAAATATATTGAAAGCTGGAAAAAATGCTCAAAATTGCAAAGATATGATTGAGGACAGTCTCGAGCGAAACAGTTATAATATTTCACTAATGAGAAGTCAAATTCTACGCAATCTTTTGATTATTGAATTATTTGAAATCAAACAGAATTTTATTCGAAGACATTCTTATATTTTATAAAACCGTAAGAAATGGGCGCTTATTGTTGCTGTTGTTGTGGTACTAAACCAAAGAAAAGCACTTCCAATACAAAGAGACTCAAAGAACTGAGTCCACTAAAGAGAGCCAAACTTATGAAGAAGACAATGAATGGCAAAGATATTAACCAACAAATCAATACGAAGCTCATAACTAGAGAACAGCAAAACCTATTGAAGAGTACAACCTATGAATTGGATGTACTCTTGTCTGAGCCATACAATCAGTTCTCTGAGATAACCGATAACTTGTATTTAACGGGAGTGGGAGGTATTAATGAGGAAAACATTAGAGACAATGACATCAAGCATATCGTGAACGTCACATACGAACTGCCCGTTTATAACGTCCCCGGAATTGATTGCATCAAAATTCCGGTCAGAATTGATTTGAAACTCTTTGAAATGATTGCTCTATTCTTAACCCAACCACAGGTTGACGACGACAGAGACGAAGATCTATCGATTTATTTTCCAGAAGTGACAGAAAAGATGTATAAGTGGTCCAAAAATAATGAGAAGACAGTTGTGCACTGCCTTTGCGGAGTCTCCCGATCCGTTACCATAGTTTTGGGTATACTTTTGAATATGAAAACTATGATAAATGAGTAGATGTTTAACAGCTTATCTGATGAAATACGAGAAAATGGAATTAAGGAATGCCTTCAGATATGTCCAGAAGAGGAGAGATTTTATTCGTCCGAACAATGCTTTCTTCAGACAACTCATTGAATTTGAGAAGAAGTTAATAAAGAAAAGCACAACAAAACTCATTGAAACCGAGCAAAAGGTAACAATGCCTGACTTCGGGCCAGAATATCCTCAATTCCATGTCCTCGACGGCGACAAATCTGTTGACTCCAACTTTAGTGACTCCAAAAGTCTTACATCGCTTTTCATTGAATCCGATGAAAAGCAATAAATAAGTTTAAATAAATTTTTACTCATTATTCTTGTAATTGATATAAATTTTAATAAAAGCTTTCGTTTTAAACCAATATTATTGATATTTTTGATAGCCTTTCAAAGGATCGATATTTTTATTGATAACAAAATAACAAAATTAACAAAAAAGTGAAAATTATATACAAATTGATGTGATTTGTGGCACATTTTTATTCTCAAATCAATTCACTGTTTATTTTAATTCATTGATAATTCGCATCAATTGGTTGACTGTTGAAAGCAATTATGTCGTCAATTGGTGTTCAGCCCAAAGTCTTTCGATGAAATCAGCGGTTGTGCTGCGAAACTCATTGCTTGGAACTCTTTGATTCGGAAACTGTTCCCAAATATAATTGTTTTGAAGATTAGGGTATTCTAAGTGCCAACTCGTGGGCCGGTCTGTAATCGAGACCTTAGGCATAAGCAGATCTTTGTCTAAAGTCTTACTCGAAGGCAATGTAGAGATGTGTTCGTATGGAATGTCTGCGCGAATCTCAGAACTGCAAGAATATCGACGGATATCTCGAGCAGTACCGATGTGTCGCTGACGAGAACCGGGAACTGTTTTGGGGACCATCATTAACGACCTATCGTTAAATAAGGCGGTAATGAGGGGTAGATTCAGATCTCGACTCTTTTGTCTCAATTGGTGTAAATCAGAGATCGAACCGTTTTGTTCGTTATTATAGTTATTTGCGTCAAGTCTTCGGTTTGTTGTAATACTTGAGTTCTGTTTATCAAAAGCAAACAAATTTTAATAATTGATTGAAAGCATAAAACAATAGTTAGTAGTAGTGATTGACTGACCCCTTTGTGACTAGTTGTGATATATTCTGAAAAGTTGCCACAATTTATAACTCCATTTCCATTTGAATGGTTGGCGTATTGAGGAGGCGGTGGAGGTATAAGTATTGACTGCAGATCGGAATCTGTGTTAACACTGATATCACTGGCAAAGAGTCTCAACGGATGGCTGGAAGTCATTGAGATGTTGTTCAGCGACCGATGAAATGATGGCTGAACTGAGGGATCACTGCATTTGACTAATTGCTTGCAAGTCAACCGACTACTCGAATTGATTGGGGGTCGGCTATAGTGAGAACATGGATCAGAGTGGGCGCGGGTCTCTTTGCTCGATTTAATTAGAGGTGAATTGGTTTCGATGTAAATGTTTGAACTGATAGAGTTTAAAGTGACCGCACTCAATTTTGAAACCTGGGATAAAGGGTTTGAGAACTCATCGCTCGCTCTCATGTTTGTTAGGTTGGGTGAAAACGGTGGAGTCAACCAAAGCTTGGAGGTGTGTAAATTGGGTTCTGAGGCCGCCGTCGATGAAGTTTTAGCAGAATTCGTAACATTGTTCGAGAAAATAGAGAGGCTTTGCTTGTTATTGATTCGAGTAAGAGATGAAACGCCTATTCTTGTGGCTGTTCTCTGCGTTGGAGTCGTTGTAGTGGTTGAAGTAAGTGTTGAACTCAATGAGGGACAGGCTTTCAATAAAAGTTTAGGTTTAGGCTCTTGGAATTGGGAAAAATAAGGAATGTTTTCGTAAATATGATTCATTGATTCGGATCTTTCGCTTAGTTTCGACAAATTAACGGAACGCACAGTTATGTCGGGTATCGGTTGAATTTTGGCACAGGAATTGTTTATTGAAATGTTGGGCTTAAGACTAGCAGATGAACAATGGATGAGTGGTTCACTCGTTTTGATTTCAACGATATCTTTGTTTTGATTATTGTTCAGAATATTAATTATCTGTTTATTTGTTCCAATGATAGGATTGGAAGGAATGATAGTTTTGACGGTAGTATTGCTCTGTGAAGATGAGGTGCTTTTGATGCTATTGGCAGTCGAAGGCACCTCATTATCACTTTGTTGTTTGCTTTTATCATAACTATTACAGTTGAGGGTAATGTCGGTAATAGAGTTGCACTGTTTGTCCTCTTTATGTGATTTACGGATGCAGTTATCTATCGGTTCGCTCAGAGATAGAGATTCGAGTGAGACTACCGGCGCCGAAGTTATCATAATTTCTACATCGATATCGTCTCTGTCACTGTCCTCAAGACTTTGCACTTTATCCGAAACAATACCTGATGTTGTATTAGAAGAGGCATTACTGATAACAGACACTCTCTGGGCACTGATGTCTTCCAAAGCTGAAGCCGTGCTTTTACTGAAATCAGAACTCTTTTTATTGATCCGTGCAATGAGTGGCAAATCATAGGTGTCGTCACAAATATAAGATTCCCTAAACTTTTTTCTGCAAAGTTCTGACTCTCGTTTCTTGACTTCTTTCATCTTCGACTGAACCACGAGTTGGAACTGATGGGTAACTTTGCACAGCCATAGCAGATGTCGTGCCATATCCTCAGTGCTCGCATAGTAAGTGAATTTCCTGACGGGGTATCCAATCGAACGGATTTCGAACTTCTTCTTATCGAAGTAAAGTTTTCCGATGTCTGCCCACACGAAGTATGATATGCGGGTCTTTTGTTTAGCACAGGTGTGACTGCTATGACTGTTGGTATGAATGCTTGAAATTCTCTGCTCTTCTGAATTAATTTCTACACCAGTAGTGCAAATACCGATCCACACCTCAGCCGATCCCGTCTTGTTCTTCAACTTGTATAAGTGCAGATTATGAGCAGCACTCGCATCCGAAGCCTCTTTTATATACATGGATTGAGCTTCGCTTTTGGGCATTCCCTTGTGGTCCCGGTGTAAGAAAGGCAAGTGTCGAACGATATAATCCAAACCCATGGCTTCTATTACCTGAAAAACAAACGCATCAATCAATCAAAAGGCGTTCTCTAATAACCATTGGGTTTAATATTTAAGCTTAAAATCGATACAAATTCGAGTCTATTATATATTGGACTCAAAAAACATAATGAATTAGAGGAACGCATATTTAACAGATGAGTCGAACCCATCTGAAGATATCAAGTCTTCTAAATTACTTATACCAGACTTTATAAAACTTGATTTATAGGGGAACTGCATTGTAGGCCATTCTAGACTCAAATTTCAGACTCCACTCCTCTTTGTTTCAGTGAATCTTATTTCTCATCTTTTCTGTCAAATAATTGTCTTTCAAATTGAGTTAATATTAAGTGAAATCCAAATATTAGTCATTATTTTGAAATTTCAAATATTTCAATGAATTTAATGATTAATTTTTTCCTTGAATTGAATTAAAAGTTTTGACTTTATTTTTGTTAAACTCAGCGAAAAAATATTTGAAGAGTAAAAACCAGTGTTTGAGTTACGAAGAAAAGTCAGTCTAATATCTAATGTCTTACCCACGAAGCGAAGTATTGGTGAACATTGAAGTATTGGCCGACATGTAGCTCAGGATTGAAATTACCAAAGTCTGCCTGCAGGGCATAGGATGCCAAGAGAAAGGCCCGTTCTTCGCACAGCGCCTGACCATAATTGACTACATTCTCCCTTAAAAAAGAAAAGATTAGTATTTGAGGTCTAATTTCTGCTTGAATACAGACATACCTCAGTTGCAGATAATAGAGAAGTTTTGCTACTTTATCGCTATAGTCGAGCAAAAAAAGAGACAAATTTTAATTCATTTAATGGCGTCTCAGATATGCAATAAATTATATATAATTGTAATAAATAAAAGTCTTGAAAATACTATTATTTGATAAGCAATTAAAGAAATGCTTACCTAATGAATAGATAAGAGTCGACATAAAATTGGACCCTCAGATGAACGCCAAATAATGATTTGCCGGTGTTGTCGACCCCCTAATGGGTAGATACGATAGACAAAAGTGAGTCTTGATTTCAAAGTCAATTCACATCATAAAAATAGGTAATTAAAGAAAGGATAGGCAAATGAATTACATTATTCTGGAGTTTCCACTGTTTGGGCGCATATTTGCACAGCTTTTGTGTCGGATCCAAAAATAAAAAGGAATCTGAAAATGAAAAATAAATGAATTGAAAAATAAAAGTTATTTCAAAACAGGAGTCTATTATCAATGGTATGCACTGAAGGATAACTTTTCCCAAAAGCCCTTTACTTATCCCATGAGAACCTAATTGCAGAGCGAAAGCCAAATGCAATTGCAGTTCACTATTAATATTAATTATATGAAAAATGACACAAAATTATAATATCAAAAGAGAAACAACTATTTTATGATAATATGCTTTGAAGTGCTTTTTTATAAGACTTTATAAAAGACATTAAAATATAATCTAATGACTGACCTGTTCTGATGGCGAGACCGAACAATTCTGTTTGGCAGAGGCCCAGGAATTTGCAGATTTGTGCGAACAACTCATTAACTTTGCTTTTGACCTAACCATCAGACAAATTATAATTGAATTTTCCGTTGAAAGTAAGACCAAAATTAATTAATTCTTCGCATCATTTTCGGCAAAGAATACAATTCTTGCAAAAAATGATAGCCATTCAAATGCTTTTTTATATACCTCGACAACAAAGTAAAGCGTGTCTTCAGTTAACAGGTTTACGGCGACAAACTTTTTGTCATTCGGTAGCTGTGAATCGCACGTCGAGTAGACATTACGCCTCATTGTTCTTCAGTTTCACGTCTGATTGCAAACAAATTACAATTCTTTAAGATTACACTCGAGTCCCACTATAATGAAGACGATTGGTTGAAAGAATCTGTTGATTATAGAGGAATGTTGATTATAAGAACATTGTATTGAAAACATATTTAAATAAAAGTTTTATTATTTAAATGACATTATATTCAGATTTTACATCAAATACTGATATTTATTGTAAATAATCAGTTATTTTCCACTCTTTGAGGGATTTGAATGAATTTTGAGTTAGTTTTCTCTGAATTTTGTTCACAGTTTAGTGAAATTTATTGTTTATTATAACGGAGTAGTTTTAGTACAGTTTTCTATTAGAGTGGTCTAAACATAGCGCTCATTATAAAGGAAACAAATGTTGACTATAAGCGACTATTTTTAACATTAATGTCTATTGAAACGGACTTCCAAAAGTTGTTGATTATAAGGAAAATTGATTATATAGGGTGTTGATTATAATGGCACTCCAGTGTATATTGATTTTGATTGCAATTGCAGTCAATGGAAAAAGCGTTGAAAATTGATTTTTTAGAATAATTGCTCGAATATTTCATTTATAAATTTTTTTAAGAGACGCCCAAAACTTTTAAAGCATTAGAAAAATAGTAATTTTTAATCAATTAAATCACGTGATCTGTCGGATATGATTGTAATTTGTATTGAATGCAATTCAATGATGAAACCTGTGCTCAAACTTTTTGATTAATAGAAAATTTGGATTAAAACAAAAAGAAATTCTTTCACATCAAAAGCCAAATACATTTTTATACTGATTAGTAGACAAGAGTAGAAACAAAATACTTGGACTTTTGAAGCAAATTATTGAGTGAATGATAACTGACTTATAATAAAAAGTAGTTTTCATTTGATATCTGGTTTTAATAAAATGGGTATTTAATGCATAACTTCGTTACTAAAAGTTTATGTTTTATCAAACAATTACTGAACTAAACTCACTTTAAATCACTGAATAATAAGTGATTAAGTGTTTGATAGTTGTGCTGATAATTTTAAAACTAATTTTCACAATTTTGGTTAAACACAACTTAGATTTGACCGCCAACTGCGGTATTTTTACATTCAATACACAATTATTTACATTGTGGACCAAGTTTTGTTTCGAGGGCTGACTGTCCCTTCGTCTGCACAGAGGTTTCTGGTTGTGACCAGACCTTAAACTTTTGCAGAGAGGCATAAAGTGTGAGCCGTAGGAATGCACAATAGATCCAATTTCAGCAATAAATTGTATAATTGTCAAGAGTTTCAGATTTTAAAATTACTTTATTTACAACAAATTTCAAGCAGACATAGACTTCCAACAGAAACGACCGAAGTTTGGCCGACGGTTAAGAGCAACGAAATGACTTAATTTTCCCTAAATTTGCATAATTTTAATCAAATTATCCAAACATTAAATGCAAGCCTTTTCTTTTCAACTGATCCATCGCTTTATAAACTAACTCAACAATACTTTCTAATACCACACTCTTATCAGTGATAATCGAAAGACAATACAAGTCTTCGCTCATTAATGAAAGCGCGCGCATACCTGAGCTTTGATCGTCTTATTGAAGTCTCGTTATTTAGTGACCGAACCTTAATAATTTTTATCAAAAGAACAGTTCAGAGTTGAATGTTCTGGAATGCAATGCAAAGGAATGTTGTGCTGTTAGGCATCCAAACTGTACTCTACGGTTGAATTTTTTGTTTTGTTTGTTATCTTTCGCTTGAATAAGGGCTCAACCATAGCTCAACCATAGCTCAACCATATTATGATAAACTGCTAGCAGAAGAAAACTCAAGAATTTGTTCAAAATTAAATTTTATTATTGATTAGGAATTCATGATTGAGGGGAATGTCATCAATCATTAAATTCTATTATTAAATCTTAACTCAGATCCAGTCGTTTTCATTGTGTATTAAATCCTAATTGCATTTAATGACTTTGTTTTCACCAGTTTTTTCACTAAAGAAAGGAATGCCTTTTCGCTGATATTTTTAATGATTTGTCTCACTCTTAGATAAGATAATAGAAAAAGAGCTTCAATTGTCAATAGTTAAGAAAGTATTTTCACAATCCCTTCCATTCCAGAGGCGGGACATCTGTTACAAGTCTAACAACAGGCGAGCGTCCAATTAATCTCTTCTCTTCAGTGGTTGTATTGTAAATGAAATTAAATTTCTGACAATTGTTTCGCTATTTTCTACCCCAAAGTCAATGAATTCTGAATTAATGAAAACGGATTCGCTTTGAATGAAAAACACAATGAAATAGAAATATAATGGTTTGGTTTGAATTCCTCACTCCGTTAAGCTATGGTTTGTGAGCAGGAATACCTATTGAAAAGGTGGGCGTAATGTAAGCTTCAGTACAGTGTTATAGTGAGCATAAAGGAACTGGACAATCGAATAAATACCAGAATTAACGACAGGATTTAAAGCATCCGTTTTTCGAGTTTTGATTAATTTTGTAAAACGAGAAAAATAGGGAAAAACTCGAAAAACACTATTCAATGGAATGAATAAATTATTACTGAAATTAATTCAAAAATACATTGAATGCCACAAAACTTCAGCATTTTTTGTGGGATAACGTGAACTAAGTTCACGGTCTGAGGTGTAAAATAAGGAATCATTTGTTTGCTATTAGAATAAGTGCTAACAAATTGTTATCAATGTTTATATCAATTGTTATATCAATTCGTTCGCAATCTATTCAAATAAGAATTTAATGAAATATCAAATGAATGTTATGAATGTTAACCTATTTTTTTGTTGCAAACATTTATTTAATAAACTTATTTCCTTTTGACACTCACTGCGGAAACCTCAGGGAATTGCATTTTTTACGAAACCTAAATACTTGAGTTAAAATCTGAGCAAAATTTCAGATAAATTGCAATATTTTAAAATCTCATCTTTTAAATTGTTTTTAATTTTTTCAGTGAAAGCTCATAAAAAATGTTATTCACTGATTAGCAGCAGATATGGGACCAAATAATTGATTAAACAGAAAGGAATGCCATCGCCATTCTGTTCGCATTAAGTTGTTATCAATTTCCTTAATCATTGATGCCCTAAATGACCAGAAAAATAGTTTTTCCAAGAGTATTTGGATTTGCACTTAGCTAAATTCAAATAAAATAAATTGTTGAAAAGTTAATTTTTTAATTGTTCGTATCATTTTGAAATTGATTTCCAGAATTGGTGAGCTCTTAAATAATTGGTTCTTTGTATCGAGTAATTGACTTAATCTATCAATCGATTAATCAAATTATTGCGCAAATACTCTAGAAATATGAGTAATTAATTTAAATTTTTTTCTATGATTTTCACCTTAAAAACGATTAAAATGTAATGAAATTAGTGATTGCTTTCAAGTTAAGTGATTCAAACATAACATGATATTAAGGACTTCTATTTAACGACTGAGTCATTATTAAACTATTTCTGAATAATTCCCCGCAAAAAATGGTTTGAATACAACTGGCACTCAATCAGACCATTAAGTATTCAAAAGTATTTGAGTTGAATATCAACAGCAAAACATCTGCACTTAAAATGTATTTAAACTCCAGAAGTGAACAAATAATGGAAAATGTATTTGAAATTCATATAAAAAAGTGAATGGATTTGACATAAAACAGAAATTATTCTCGATTTCAGTTATTCACTGAAATCGGTTACAAAAGACCAATGACAACAAAAAGAGCTGAAAGACTGTCGTAGTTAATAGAATCTCTATTTAGAGTCCGTTTTCTGATCACATTATTCTTTGTAATAGTTATTCGTTAGCTTTATTACTACCAATAATGGTCTCTCTCTCTCTCTCTCCCTTCTCAACTCGCAGAGCAAACAGAATACAAATATTGTACTAAAATATCAATCGTTTTCTCTCTATTTATTAGTTTCATTGGAATCACAACTAACATCATTTTTGAAGTAAGTCTTGCGGTGTGAGCTATGCTCAGTTGTTGTGACCCCGGAACCCATGAGGTCAGCACAGATTATAGTCACGGAACCGAGCTGTGAGCTATGGGCCTCTTATACCGATTAAAATATTTATGTAAAACATTTTCCCTCTTTTTTCGACTAATTTTCTAAAAGTTTGAAAAAAAATCGAGAGTTGAGTTCAATCTTATTATTTCAAACAAAATAATATTTCAGACGAACTGATGAAAAATGTTTGTCATAAAAGTGCGAAAATTGCTTTTTCTCACATTTAATTGAATTTTGAGAACATTTAAAAATCTCAATAAAAGATAAAAAATGATCGCTTTTGCAATGACTTCTCATTCTGTTCAGAGTTTGTACTCACACTCCGGGCGATATTCATGAGTCGAATGATTTCATTTTATTTGAGTGAAAAAAGTATTTTCCCACACATGAGAAACTGGCAAAAAGTGCTACTGATTTGCTAAATGTGAACAACTCTTGTGATTCACTTCAAGAGTATAAATGTTTTGCTGTCACGAAAAGCTTAATTGAGCTCATCGTTAGACATAAGACGAGAAAGAGTGCATTAATTTAGTTTTTTGCCACACAATGCCATCCAAAAGGAATTTAATAATTACTGATTATATTCAGTCATTCATAAGTTTTTTCTCACTTTTCAGGGTTGAAGTCAAAGAATTTGTACAATAATTCAAATAATTTACATTAGGGTCAGGAAAGAAAGTAAATTTTTCACACAAATAGTATTCAAAATAACACTTACGGATAGCTTTCGCCTAAAACTCTTCAAAATGTTTTCCTGTCGGAGATTAAGTCAATTCAGCGAAAAATACTTTTTGGGTTTTTCTTCTTTTCAATTGAGAGTCGGAGTCAACAAATCATGTTTTCAACAAAAAATGATAAACACGTGAAAATTTGAGCTCAAATTTTCTCTCTCTTCACTCAATTAAAAATGAGTGAAGCCGTAGGATTGGGTTTAGCGCCGACACAACACAAATATCCAATAGTTATGAAGAGAAAAAACTCTTTAAACGTATTCTAAGAGTTTTCTCGTAAAGCAAACACTCAGCGAAGGACTTCAATTCACTTAAACTCATTTAATAGCGAGTCTCTGTTGGACACGAAAATGCAAGGATTTTGTTGCAAAAACCTAATCAGCAGATCAATAGTTCCCATGAAAAAGTATCCGAACTAATATAAAATATGCGCCACTTTTAATGCATGGCATGCGTGGGGAATGTTCTCTTGGATGTGCTTCTTGTGGTGAGTGTGTGTGTGCTCTGCGCTCTGACTTATTTGGGTGGCGCCTAACATTCCATCGACGCCACTCAGGCATTCCTGCCTCTAAAGAGATTCTGAAGTGAATCCACTATTCATTTGGGATACGACCGGTGCGCACACTTCTCTCAATGCCAGACCAATACAACCCTTTATTTTGTTGTCGAAAATGAGTTAAAATTACATATTTTCAACGATTTACTAATAATACGACAACTTTTCAAAACCAATCATCAGTTCCACAAAATAACACATATTTTAGAGTTTTAGCTCATCTTTATATTAATACTAAATCACAAAATCAGCCCATATTTCTTCCTCAACCCTCAAATCCTCTTCACATCAATCAAAGTCTTTTGACGAATATTGTTACCTGGCTAAAAGTCCAAGTACTTCTTTTGGACAAAGCTTTGGAATTGAACACCAAGTTGATTTCAAATAACACAATTAAATCGATTGCTTTGAGATTAATATGAAATGAAAAATATTTCAAATCTTAAATACATTAAAAAATAGCGATCGAAGAGATTATTTGCTGTTTCTGTGGAAAGAGTTAAATTCGTATACATTTTTGATAAGTATCGAGGAATTTATGCTAATTTAGTTTTATTTGGCGTACATTTAATATTGTTAAACATCATATGAATGGACTTTCATGACTTCGATAAGAAATCTAATGTATTCTTGAAAAAAGGTTTTCATGTATTTGAAATATATTTGCGAAGAGATAGTGGTTTGAAAACTGGGCGCTCTTTCGATGTCTGTTTTGTAATCATCGCATATAAGCATATCATTAGATATATTGTATTTGAATGGCGTTTCTTTAAACTAGTTTTTTATTGAGAACTAGATTTTGTCCATTTTTGAAACAAGCATTATATGAATAATATATGGAAGCGCTCAGCACTTAGTCTGCAGGAGACTCGACGCTTGAATAATCAACAGAAATGCTGTTCGCTTGCAATTCATAAATCTCTTTGACTTGTGGTTCATATCTTTTATAATACGGTGACAATTGATTGTGTGATTGTGTGAAAAGTCCTCTTTTCTTATGCTAATAATATTTAACAGCAGTCAGTCTTTAAGTGTGTCCTCCGATCTATGCCTCTCCTAAAACAACTGATTTGATAGGCATTTCCAACATTGCATTCATCGGCTTATTTTAGCATTTAATAAATGCTTATGTGATAGTGAATCCATCCAATCCACAACCTGTTCAACATCTCTCTCTCTCTCTCTCTCTCTCTCTCTCTCTCTCTCTCTCTCTCTCTCTCTCTCTCCGCTGATTTGATTGTTAAGATTTTTAGTTTTGAAATAATATTCGGACCAATTAGTCAAACAAAAGAACTTTTATCTTCTTTGTGTCTAAACTGAAATGATTTCACTTTTTGTGATCTAATTAATGATAAAAATGTGAAGTCTTTTAATTGACGACAAAATTAATTGGATTTTTAAATTCCAAACATATTCAATGAATTATCAAATTTCTTGGAGAAATACAATAAAAGAATTAATTAAAAACACTAACTATTTGAAAGACTTGAAAAAAATGGAAAACAAATGAATGAAAAGTTTAAGTTGAGCTAGTTCAGTTAATAGACAAATTTATTCAGAATCACCATTAGACGTGTATCTATTTGAATGGCATTGATGATTTAAAAATGAAAAATAATTGATCATGCCATAACAACCGGTTACAAAACATTTGGTGAAATTGAATGTAAACATAATAGAAAATTGTAATTTTGATGCATTAATAACGCGATCGAACATTATTTGCAGTCCAGAAGAAAGTTATGCCGGAATCGATGACATTGACCCTAATTCTCACTCAAAACGACACTGATTATAATTATTTGCCATTCATTTGTTTTGTTAACTTATGGAACACTTATGGCATTCACGGGTCGAGGATTCGCTTAAACATAAATACTTGAGTTCTGTCCACAAAAGAAGAAGAAAAAAATCTGTGAAACGAATTAAATCTCAATTTTAAGAAAATCTTTTCCTGAAATTTAATGTCTTAAAAGTTATAGTTTAGAGGAGTTTTCATTAAAAATAATTTCATGTAATTTATCAAAAGATTCATAAAAATTATAAATAAAGTCATTTTTAAATGCTTTCTGAGAGCACTTCACATAAAAACATTTGATTTCAATAGGAATCCAATTGAAAGTCAAGCCTTAAAATAATGTTTAAATCGAAGTGAGCGTAGGTTACAATTCCTGAGCTATCAGTTACGCCTCGATTCCACCATTAATTGTAGGCCCAAAAAGGAATTTTGTCTTTACCTAAAGGGTGTATGAGCTCTACCGGTAAGACATTTGCCTCAATGCAACTTAACTTCAATGAGATTTGTTTTTTCAGTTTCTAAACTCACGTAACAAAAAGCGAGTGAAATATTTGCGTAAAATTCATGATTTGAATATTAAAACCAGAGATAAATCATTTCAATTCTCAAAAGACTTATATTTACTTAAACTGAATCAGAATTTGATGAAAATATTTGATAGATTCAAATAACGAATCAAAAGATAATTGTCTTTCAAAATAAATATTTTCTTTTTCTAGTGATTACATGCCTTTCGGGGCAACGGATTGTTTATCTCAAAGTTATTTCATTTGAAATTCAGCACAACTTTGTTTCGAGTGGTTTATCAGCGATTGCTTTGAAATAGTTATTCATTTGTTTTGCAATCAGTATTTCCTTATAATAAATGTTTTTTCTTTCTTCACAAAGATTTGAGTGAAAAATAGCAAAGAATTGATTTATTATCGAAACTACAATTAATTTGAGAATTTAGGAAACAAGTGGTCACATATGGGAAGACCTCAATCATCAAATGGGCGTTCAATCGCTTCAGACAGAAGAAGCAATTCTGTGAACAGTTAATGAAATAAGTGTTGGAATAGATTGAAGTCATGTATCCTATCGTTGAGTAATTGTGAGCCATATCTCTACTCAACTCAACTGAAGTCAACTTATTTTTAAAATTTCTTTTCTCGAAACCAAACGCAAAGAAGAGGAGAAATCCTCCTGAAGTCAACATTGTCTAGAGTTGGTGGATATGGTCGGCCTTGCCTTAGGGCACTAACATCACAAAAGAATGCTTTTGAGGAGAGTTTGGCTCAATTCCAAAGAACATACTTTTAGGCAAAGCTCATGATTTCCTAATAGAGGTTTACTCCCATTTTTATGTAATAAACTAAACGCTTGTATTCTATTGATGTAAATATTGTGGAATTTGGCGCCATTTCACTGCCAGACCTGTGTTGGTCTCTTCTTCACTAATAGCACAGGTATGTACTCAACTCATACTAAGAAAAGTAGTGAATCATTTGCATAGGAATTCCTGGCCGTATCACAAATAAAACATTATTATTGTTGGCTTAACAATATTGTTAGCACTGACTATAAGCAGAGGTGCGATCCGATCACGTCTTAAGATTTTTTGTTTTACTGGTTTAGGTATATATTGATATATCACGGATTGGCATTAAAATGTATGCGTAGATGTGCTGGTTATGGCGTTATGGCATTGCATACCTGTTCGGACGATAACACTTAATGATATGCTTTGGGCTATTTGTAGGAAATTTCGCCAAAATAGTAATCAATGCCTTCTCCTAAAAGAATTCAAAACTCCTCCCAAAAAATGGTATAATCGATACGACATAAAACTGATTACTTGTGAAGATAAAAGTTTGCATAACACACAACAAATCACAACTTGGTTTAAAATCATTAAATGATAAAAATGACTGAAATCAGAGTTTTGTGAATAAGTGGAAGAAATTTGGTTTTGTTTAACTAATTATACTTTAAATACATACGAAATAATACATTGAATTATCAAATGAGAATAGAGTTGGACATTGACCAAGGCACTTTGGCACAAAGTATGTTTGAAACAAAAGTCAAGTGTCAGACCATTCACTCACTAATAGCAGGAGTTTTAGTTTGGAATTAATATTTTGAGAGAATATTTTGAACCAAATAGTTTTGATTGCAATAAAACAGCTCTGCATTAGTGGTAGTGTTTGGCTCAGGGCATAAGTTCCACGTTTTATCAGAAGTGCACTAGAATGTGGCACAAATTTAGTCGTTCGCAAAGGTATTTGAACTATTTCACTATTTCACTCAAAGCTAATTTGCTTACAGCCACTCACTCTATGGCTCAGTCTATGCAATGGATTGCAAACTCAGGCATTTCAACACAAACTGATCCCTAATTTGAACAAATATTTACGCTTTCAGTCAAAGCATATATGCATTGAATGCGACCGAAAACATATTTGCATTATATGCGAGCCATACATACAATCAATAGTAATCAGAATCCATACCTTTCTATTGTAAATCAAGTTATGAACAGTTGGTTTGGGTCCCGATTAAGCCGATAATCAACAAAACCAGTGCTTCTTTCAAATGTTTTCAGTTTAATAAGATTTGAGTTATTATTATATAATTCAAAGCAGACGACACTTTTGAAAGTAAAGGACTAACTGTTTGGTCAATTGATATGAAAATTGTTGAATATTTGAGTTGTTTTATTGATGGCAACGATATATCCGAGTTGTCAGAGAAGTGGTCGCATTCATAGTTCAAATGCTTTGATAAACAAGTTTTGCAAAGACTTCGAACATATAAGTAATAAAACTTTTTATAAAACTTATACAACTAGTCGTACGAGAAATAAGTTTCGAGCGCTGTTTACAAGTGTTATGAGTTCTTTACTATAGTCAATGCACATCAGGTTTGACCAAAACTTTGAGGGCTGTTCACTAACTCGGCTCCAATACCTCAATTGGCTGTCCGTCAGCACAACAAAAATTCATTGACGTCACGAAGGAATGCAACAGAATTTGAGACTCACTTTGATGTCAGACTAAAAGCAAAGCCAAACACACACTGAATATGTGATCAAATAGAGAGGCATAAAAGCAGGTGTACTCCTATCCAACACCATTGCTCTCTAAACCATTGAAATACTAATAAATAGTTTATTTATTGCTTTGAAATGAGTGGAGGAAGAAAAATATGCAAAAAATAAAAATAAATAAAAGGAGAAAATTTCCAACATTTTGGAGCTTTTGTTTTTCGGAATCTAAACTACTTCTACACATGTATTGAGGCTATACTTTACGGAAATTCAATCGATTCAACAAATATTTTGCACATTTTCTCTCCTCTTATCTCTGAATTTGTGATCAAAAAAATAAGTAAAAATATTTTTTGATTATTTTTCATTCGTATCCCTTTTCACTGGCAATCGATCAGAATTCCTAGTATTTTATTTCTCATTCAACCTATCAATTCTCTAATAGTTTGCACACACAACTGGTTAATAACAAGTACATTTTTTGCATGATTGGGTTTTAATTGCTTCAAATTGTATAATAATTCTTTAAAACACTTATCATTTGTGACTTTAGCTTAACAAAAGGCGAATTAGATGTAGAAATTCAATGCAATTATGAATTGTCAACAGAGAAACAACTTTTACGTTCATATTATTAATTGTCGTCATTTGCGTTGAATGTGGTTTTCGACAAAAAAGACCAAAAGTTTATTTCCTTATCTCAATAATTGGAGTTTATTCACACGAAATCCCATTGAATATTGAAAATCATATTTATTTTTTTTCAATTAACTTTTGATAACAATTTAAAAACTCTCAAAATTTAGACAAAATTTAGACAAAGTACTCATTCTTAAAGACTTTAATGTTAATTAATTTGACATGCTCATTTATGTTGTCTCTGCCTGGTCAATTAATTAAACCCACTTGACCATTTTAATTAATCTTATTAATCTAATTAGATCAGCTGTTTTTTGTGCAAGTAAATCAAGGAGAGCAAGGTTCAATTGGATTGCATTCTAATACAGCATTTAGTAAAAAATATTGTGTGATTTTAAAGACATTTGAAGTACTCAGGTCAATTTCATAAACTAATTAAAATTCCAATTAAACAGAATTTCCCCTGAATATTGAGTGTTCTTCGATAAGAAAGGTTCTCTCAATCAGACGATTTACTTCTCCATTAAACGGTAGAAAACTATTTCGGTCACTTCAAAACATGAAAAGATTGCATGAATTCATGAGTCATGACATGATTTTTTCAAAACTGAATTTTGAATGAAAGCTTTCGTCAGTGGTTTTGATTTTAAGACTATTTATTAATAAATTTAGGATTCGGTCCAAACTTTTATTCACTACTCAGAAAAAAGTCTATAATTTGTCGTTTGATTTAATGAATTTTGAAATATTTATTCATATTTTTACTAAACGAAAGAATTTATTAAATAATTTGATACCAAATGTCGAATAATTGAGTAATTATTTGTTTGCTTCAAGTCTTTCAACATTTCGCTAAAATCAAGTGTCAATCAAACGATCGAATGACTGAAAACAAAATGTTTATTATTTTATCAAATCGTTTGTTATTCAAGCGATTACTCTAATCACGAAACTGATAAAAAATGTTGAGAAAAGGAAATTGTCATTATTCCATAGATAGTTTCATTTTTTCACTTGTTCATTTCTCAAATTCCAATTCAAGTTTGGCGAAAATCAAAAGACCTCAATATAATAATTCATTATATAAATAAATACCACAAATACTTCTGTCAAAACATTTGATAATTCAAATAATATTCGTTAAAATCATAAAATTGATATCAATTACTGATAATTTCAGTCAATAGCGAATGTAATGCATAGATGACCACAATTTTCATTATAAAAGAGGATTTGTGCAGCTCTTTCACAATTTTGTTTGATTCAGCCTATTGAAGAGAGCAAGCTAAATCTTGACTAACTCGAAACACCTTTGACTGAATGCAATTTAAAGGTTTTTTCGCCATTTTTGCTTTTTCGATATAAAGTAAAATAAGTCGAAAAAATTTCATTTGAATTCAGCGTTAAATTTAACATTAAATAAGATATTAATTTTTTTCCCTTTTTTACGAGAAAACCCAATTTAGAGCACTGTTGACAATAAACTGAAATATAAGTCGAAATAATTTAAGCGAATAATTGAATGTAATTATAAGAAGCGATTATTTTCGACGCTTTTCTCACAAAAATTTTCAAAGAATTTCTATGATATCAGTCTTTATTAATAGTCAAAAATATTTTCTTTTTTTCGGCACTAATTGTAAACTTAAACTAAAATTATTTTCAAAGAAAACAATTTTGTGACTAAAAATTAATACTAAATTAATTTAAAACAAGAAAAATAGAACTTAAGACTCACATCACCTCAAATGTTGTGCAAACAGAGAAAGGACTTTATTCCTATTAATTAATGTCAATCACAGGAATGACTGGAATTCCTACTCAATGAGCAAATAAATGACAGAGAAAGCAGTTTTCTGATGAAAAACACATCGAAATGTTTTTGGATATAATTTATTAAAATTGAAAAATAATTGATGTGAAGAATGTGAGACTGAATGACATGTTTTTCGATTTTTGCATCACTTGTTTGACAAATGCAATCAATATTTTCATCAAAAGAGAGAACAGGCGTTAAAACAAATAGTTTTTCTTTAATCGTAATCGAAATGAATTGAAATAAATATTTACATATATTTTGTTATAAAATTTCAAACAATTTTGTTCTAAACTTAACGCAATTCCTCTAAAAAACACGAATTATTTTCATATTTTTCTAACTTTTTTTTGTTTAATAAATTTACTTTTCGTCGAATGGCCTAAAATTTTGAGTAAAAGTTTCAAAACTAATCAAATTTAAAAAATGATTTAATGAAATGAGAGCGCAATTAATGCAAATTAACTATTAATAAAATAATTGCTTTTTTGAATCATTTGTTTGAAACAGAATTAGTGTTTAATCACTAATAAGACTAACTTTTAATCGAATCATAAAATATAGAATTAGTTATCAAATATTGAATAATAATTGAGAAAAACTAAAACAAATCTTCAAAACAATAGGGAATGTGTTTAGAGAACTGAAAAATACAGGATTTTCGTAGTGTTTAGTAAAAGAGGCACTCATTTCGAGAGAGATATCAGTTTTTGATTGATTAAAAAAATACTAAAATTAAATTTTAAACAATTGAATAATAGCTGCAAACACTTAATGAACATATGATTTGAAACACATTTTTAAACAATAAAAATATGACAAATAATAACGAATTAATGCGTTTCGATGTCTAATAACATTCAACTGTTGTTTTCTACTTGAGAAACAAGAAACTGGTCGTGTGTTTTGTGGTTTAGTAATTGAGGGTCGGGTGAAAACAGCTCTGACTTTCGACGAAGTAGTGGTTTATCACGTTTTATAATCTTCTTTGCCTTTTATTTAAGAAAACAATTAATTTGACAAAAATTATTGAAACAAAATATCAATAAAAGACTCACTTCTTTAGCTTCGGTTTCAAATTTTTCATAAGATATGTCTTCGTAGTCATCGTTTGGCGACGAGACGTCATCTCCAATATTGAAAGCCGAGTCCAAACTAATTGACGCCCTTTGCCTCATATTCACCATTTCGTGAAAGTGTGGATTATGTTGAGCCAAGTCTTGTATTTTAGTCCAAACCTCGTCTCTGTTCTTCAGTTTTGACTTTTCTCTTAAAATTGAAAATAGTTTGAGATTTAGAAACAAACGACAAGTCTTACGAATATCTCTCTTTTTTATAAGTCTGAACGCATTCATCAAACAATCTTTGATTGATTTCCATAAACAGTTTGAGTGCGTTGTATATCAATCCGTGGATAGTCTTATTCCAGTGCGACTTAGAGTTACGATAGAGGGCCGGAAACATTATCGGCAGAATTGTGGTCGCGTTGTCTGTTATCAAACTCATTATGTATTCGTTATTCCAGTAATAGAGCGCCCGTTCGGCCACTTGAAAGTGTGGGGACGACACACATTTGGCCAGTTGTCGGAATAGAGGAGTCATCACTTTCTGGAATTCAGCAGGTTCGATCACATCCAGAATTTCTTCCAATTCATTCAAAAACATCACTTCCTTAGGACTGTGCACTTTCGGCCAAAACTTCAATAAACTGGTTATTACCTAACATTTAGACAATTGTTTAGTAAATAAAATTCATTTTATATTTTAGTTTCTATACATTTTCTGTGAGAGAGGGGTCTTTTTCTAGAAACTGGACGACACAATAGGCCAGTTGTGGGTGATATACACTCAGGGACTTGACTTTGTGTAAAGGCATCAGTACTTTAAGTAGAAAAACCTTGTGTTCATCTTTGAGGGGAAGAGCGAAACCGTTTATAATACTGAAAACCAAATAATTGATCAGTTTTGTCATGAAAGTCAATGGATGTGTTGGGACAGACCTCCCTAAAATTTCGAGCAGTTCTGCGACGCCATTATGACGTTCGGTCTCATAAATAAATCGGTAAAATATATTATTTATTTGTTTTCTGATGTAAGCCCTAAGTCCTAAAAATTTGCCGTAAATCCTATGAAGTGTTGTTTTAAGGAAATCCCGTTCTCTCGGGTCTTCACTATCAAACAAATCGAGTAACTGTTCCAAAGATATAACAAATTAATCAAACAATTGACTCAAATTTATGAACAGACCTGAAGAACAAACTTCTGGTCGATGTGTTTCTTTGCTAAGTTTGGCTGAAAATCAGGCGATTCCAGGAATCGAAGGAAAAATTCATATACCAGTTGTAAGTGAGGCCACGCAGCCTCCAGTGTTGGCTCATCTTCTTCCGGGTCAAATTCAGCACCGTTTGGATTGGACGACGGCGGGAGTGTTCGGAAAACATTTGTCGCAAACTAACAGAAAAATAGATAAAATTTATCAAATATTTGAGTGAATATTAATTCAAATTTCAATAAATCAAAAAACAAAAGTTAACTCCACTTTTGAAAAATATTTTCTTCAAAACGAGGAAATTCATCGAAAAAGAGTGAAACCAAGAAAAACATTAGCGTTTGGCTTAAAGCCACAAAAGCCGTATAAAAACGACAATTTTCTCATTTTATGTTAAAAATCAATCGCTTAAGACTTCGAAAGAATTAAGGACTGAATGTAAACCAAATTCTATAAAAAAAAAAAGTAACTCAATGACAATAATTCAGTGCACATATAAAACTAACAAGGACTATCGATTCAAGTCATATTCAATTGTAGTTATTTTCAGCTGCGAAGATTCAACAACTATATAATCAGTGATAATTGATCATGCTATCTATGTTTAACCCCAACTTATTAATACAAAATAAGTTTGAAAGATGAGTCTATTAAAAATAAAATTATCCCAAAAAAGAAGTGGTTTTGTGTTTTAACTCAGTTTTAAAACTAATGAAATGTTTGTGCGATTAACAAAAATTCAAATTAAGTCAAAATTAGTTTATCTTTAGAACAGAATATAATAGTTTATATTCGTTAGTAAAGATTAAAATTCTGTTCAAAGCATAAGTCTATAGCCAAGAATCAATTCTATTAGAGAATATATAAATTTGAGACATTAAAGAGGATTTGAAAGTTAAACTCTCGTTAATAATTGAGACACAATTAATTTGAGACATAATTCAAAGAAAGTTGAAATTCCTGTCCTTCTAATAAATTGCACGAAAAGTGAATGTTTTGTTTTTATCGATTTTTTGTTTCAATGATTTAGAGACTAAGCCTTCAATCAAATGAAATGCTTTCGGATATCAACAGATAATTAAGAATTCGATCGATAATCGAAATATAAGCCTCTCTTCTGTTCAGACATATATTCAGAGCTTCTGTTAATAATTGCAATAAATTTTCGTCGAAATTAGTTTTAGGGTTGAATTCAATTAAAACGGATCACAATTAAAACACAAATTTACACAGAGGAAAAATTATGGAACAAGATCATATATGAATTCACCCCTACGGCTGATATTTCACAAATTATCGTTTCGTAATTCATTTGATTTGGGTTTCTATCAAAATCTCGAATAAATTTTTATTTTTATTTACGAAATATTCACATAATTTTCATTAAATTCAAATAATAATAAAATCGAAGTCAAGTTTGGAGTGAAAATGACTGACATATAAATTGAATGATTAAATTTGAGTAGTCTTTCATCAATTCAACAAATTTTGTTATCATTTAAATTTCAAATTCATAGAAATCGTGTTTTGAAATCTATAAAAGTCAACAAAAAATAAGTAAAATCTATTCAATTTTCGAGTGTTTTGTCGCATTCAAAGGCACGCATTAAAAATAGTGACAATTGAGTCCTATTTAGGCCTATCCAGAGCTTCCCCTCTTAATATCAAACCCAACACTATTTTCTGAGTCTAAATATGAAAAAACTAAAAACAAAAGTTGAGAAATGAGTCTATCCTTCGGTTATATTTATATTTAAACAAAAAAACAAAACTCTTTGAAAACTAATAAACAAATGAATGAAAGTTTAGTCAATACAAGACATACCATATTCACGACTTCGGTATAAATATTTTCTGTGATAACATTCCTCTGAGTCATAATGAATTCGACCAACTCGTGGAGGGCAGCCCTCTTCACTTCCTTCCATTTGAGATCACTCAACGGGTCCGTCAAGAAGTCGAAGAGAACACAGCATTGGTTAAGCTTTTGCACAAACAGTTCTTCGCGTTCTGTTCCGGAAACGTCTTTAAGGGGCGGAAGTTTCTGTATTTCACGGTTTTTGCTGACATTGAAACGAGAGGACGATTGACGTCGAGATGCCTTCAAAGTTGGCGAAATCCCAGAATATTTGGGCTTTTGATTGGTTTGGTTACCATTAAGACTGTTTGGACACACTTTCAATGCATTGCTTTCATTATAACTGTTGTTATTATTCCGCTTTTCGACCTCAAAGACAAACAAATCAATTATTAAGACATCAATCAATACAAACAAATGGTCTCAAAGATTAGTCACAGAACAGAATAAGAGAGTAACCAATTTGTGGTCAATTTAATCATTACATGAAATGACAGATAATTATAAAAGTGAATGATATCAACAAAATTGACAGAAGAAGTTGGGAATCATTCCGCCATTTTTAAGCTCAAGATAAGTAATCGATAAGTGGGGTCAGTTTGGAAATACCTCTTCGATGTTTTCGGTGTTTTCTTTCTCCTCTTTATTATTATTTGAATTGTTTTTAATCGAAAGCTATTGAATGAAAAGACAATTAAATGAAACAAATATTTGGAAAAAAACAGTGAAAAACACATTTGTTTTGAGCACTAAATTGATTGACATTTTCATAGCTATTGTGAAAAACAGGTCTGAAATCAATGCAAACAATTGACTCAATAGTAAAAAAATGAAGATTTAATGCAAAATATTGTTTAATAATATACTTAATAATGAAACCGATGTCTCAATTCACTTACTTTTTCCTTTTTGGGTTTATTTGGCATTTTGTGGGTTATTTTTGTTCATAGAACAGTTTCGCGACTCAATTGAATGTCTGTGAAAGACACGCATAAACACAAACAGACATTGCTATGAAACTGAGGAAAGGGATCATCTCATGTGAACGAAACCCCAAACGCATGAATGCAGTGAATACCAGTCCTCCCGGAGTCTCGTTTTACTGCCTGTTTGTGCCGTACGTTTACATTACTCTCGAGTCCACTGATATTTCATTGAATGTGAACTGATATTCAAAATAATAATTACTTTTCTGAACACCAGTTCAACAGTAGAGCACCGGTTCATTGTCTTCCCTTTTGTTTGTAATTGAATCCAGAATGTTCATTTCCTATGATCTAGCTAATTTTATGAAATAATGTTTTTCAATTTGCGAAATATTTTGTAAATAAATGACAAATCAAAATGAATTTTCTGTTCTGTTAGTGACTACTCTATCCTCAAACAAATGTTAAAAGACTAAACTTGCAATTAATGAAAAAGGGGGGGTCACCAGAAATTTGACTGAACTGAAGCAAAACTAATTCCTTTTGAGAATTTCCCCAATTATTCAAAATTTTTCACACAAGGAGTCAAAGAATAAGCGCTAAAAACTTATTTAATAATCAAAACATTAATAAAATGTCAAATCAATTATTCTAACAATTCTTGAATTTTGATATACCTGGTTATTCCTGGTATATTCTAATCAGGGTTATCGAGTTGATAGAATGCGAACAATTTCAATGTTAGTGATCAATGAATCTAATAATGATCTCAAATAATGGTTTGTGTCCTAAACTGTTAAGGAGTTGACTCGAGTCAACATCAAATTGTTTGAGTTTATGAATGAGTTCATCAAAATTTTAACATTTCTTTGAATCATTCATTTATTTTGCTAACAAAGTAAGGCTTTTTACGATCTAATAATAATGAAAGTCTGGGTAATTGACCCATCATTGAAATTTTCTGGCAAAAACAAATTCAATTTTCACTTCATAATAGAATTTGAATAAATTTTCTCAAATTCTTTTAAACTGAAATTTAGTTGTTAAGAAATGTTTATTTTGGCATTTGTCCATGATCAATGATTATATCTAAACTCAGGGCTGCCTTTGAATCACAGCAATCAGAGTGTCTTCAAACTGAATGTGTATTTCAGTTCACATAACGCGTGATTGCATTGAATCTAATTTTATTTTCTACTCTGTTATCAAAATACGACCTTTGAGTGCAAAATGGGATATAAATGAAATCAAATGTAAATAATTTTTAGAAATCAATTGTCATTTCAATTATTCTGACAATTTTTTTTAATGAACAAGATGATATTTTTGCTTTCAAAACTGGTTGATCATCAAAAGGGATTAAAAAAGTTTTTAAGCAAAAATATCATCATGTTCATTTAAAAAGTAATTGAAAAAGTAATGGTTTGACATGGATTTGAACATGCAATCCTTAGATTGACAAACAAGTGCTTTGACCACTTTGCCATGGTCGCTTAAAATAGCAACTAGCGCTTATATTGTTCATTTTGTTGCATTATTTAATTTAGAATTTTGATAATCAAAAAGTATTCTGGGTAGCAGGTTATTTTGAAATTTAACAAGCAAGATAATTCAGATTCCTCACAAGTAGTGCTATTCGAAAGTACCGGGATTTGAATGACCGCAACAAATGTTCGATTGTAAGACTAAAAGTTAAATAATTTTTTGGTCAAAATTGGTTTCAATTTTTTTAAATTTATTATTTCTTTCTTTGGATTCAAGTTTAATACTAATCTGAATTAATTTTCCTGAAAAAGATGGAAAATTCCCGTTTAAATAGAAAGAGATATAAAGGAATCTTAAGTAGCTCAGAATAATCAATTTGTGGCAACAAGTTAATTTTGATTACTTTATCTGTTGATGTGTGTAAGCACTTATAAAACTCATGATTCAAGTCTAATATTGAGTCATATTATTAATGACTAGAATTTTAAGAATAAGTTTGAATTTCTCACAAAATCGTCACAGAATTGACAGCAATCACAGCATCTGATTGTTATTCAATAGATTCATAATTACTGTTAATAAACACAATTTGTTTGTTTGACACCATCTTAGAGTGTATTCAACCGAAAACTCAAAAAATTCTTCAAAAAAACACTCGAAATTCGCTATTTCTCTGAATTGCAATGAATTTTGACATTCGCTTTGCCTGAGAATAATAAATGAGATATTTTCTAATCGATAAAAATCGTCAATAAATGAGAGAATATTGAATATTTTTAATGCCTTGAATATTTTGAATATGGTGAAAAATGTTTAAACTTGATAAGATAAATATTTGTCACTAACTTCAGTTGTATTGCATTCCATTTTGATATACTCCCGAATAGACCATTAAATGATTGGAAATTTTCAAAACATTGCTAAACAGAATATTCCGAGTAATTTTGGGTCACTTCACTCAAAAATCAAGCTGGATCATTTTCATTGAAATCACTTAAAACCCAATTTGTTTTTGAAATACAATCGACTTATAGTTAATTTAAAAATCACTTCTAATTGAAACAAAAATACCGACAAATACTGAAATCTAATGCCAACTAAAACTTTGATATCATTTTTGACGTCAAATATTATCACTGTTTATATGAAAATGAGATATATTTTAATAATAGACCCAATTATTAGTTTAATTGACTTCAAAATCATAACGTTTTTCACATTAATTATCTTTAAATCATTTCTAAAGATTTTTTATTCGATGTTTCTATAGATTTATACATTTTGTCAAAAGAGTGGATAATATATAAGATATGATTTGATTTCAAATTCAAAAATTATTCACAATTTTTAAACAAAATCTTTTGTCACAAAAACTCTAAAATTAATAGTTTTTGACTCAATGTTAGAGTTTTTCAGATTTCGAGTCTTTATCTGTCGTTACAGTGAACTGTCTTTCACTGATATGATCCTTTGCCTTCCATTTGAGCTGAGCCGGGTGAGGAACAGATGCCTGTGCGCTATATCCTAGGGTTGGGTGAATGAATGGGCAACTATGGGAACGACATTTGCCTCCAAAACGACAAATCTGTTGCAATAAAATTTGATTAGTAGTGAAACTGATTGTTAAAAGAGTGGACAAACCTTTGGGTGATAGTAAGGACAGGAGGGGTTCTTACAGTTGGGCACATATTTACACTGTTTGACGGAAGTGGGCGGTAATAAACTCGATATAATGGCCGCTGAGGTCGGAATTTTACGTCGACTGGCGTGAGTGAAGGGACAGTCACGACGGGAACACATAGAATCGAATTTACAATTCGGGTGAATGTAAATACATTTATCGCCGAACCGACAATTCGGGAAAGTTCTGAAAACCATATTATTTTAGTTAAAAGTTGCGAATTGAGAAGACTTTCAACTCACTTGCAGGCTGTGCTCGGATGTAAGAACTCACAGTCGTCGCCATTTTTACAGGAGGGCCAGAAACGGCACCTCTCGTTAATTTTATTTGCACTCAAATCATTGTTTTCCAAGTTTTCGTTTTCCATCATATCTTCGGATTCAACGAACTCTTCGTCTATCTCTTCGTCGAAAATGATTCTATCGGTGACTGAAATATATTTCAATTAATTTCCCATAAATTCAATTCAATAGAGGCTTACATTCAGTGTTTTGCAAATACTTGTTGTGGTCGACGCCGTCCAAAGTGACCACAAATTGAGGGGTTATTTCTTCAGTCTCTTTAAATTCAATAATTTGTTTGACTTTTCGGTTTTGATTTACATTTGGTTTCAAATCTTCACTTTTATCCGACTCTAAACGACAAAACATTATTCAAACACTCAATACACTGTGCAATGGAGTGTGCAATGGAGTGCCATTATAATCAACACCATATATAAACTTTTCTTTATAATCAACAACTTCTGGATTCCAAATCCATTTCAATAGAAATTAATGTTAAAAATAGTCCCTTATAGTCAACATTCCTCTATAATAAACAGATAGTTTATAGCAATTGTCTTCATAATGGACCACCAGTGTACTTTAAGACTGAAAACGTCTGTCCGACTAATCATTTGAACGACTGACAAATTGGAACTGAAAAGCGCCACAAATGATGAGTCAGTAGTCAATGACTATTAACTCAGAGGTCTGTTGGAAAATATTGACGAGGAATAAATTGCTAGTCATTCTAAACTGGTTTAAATTGCATTTAATTCAATATAACTCAAGTTTACCAGGCTAAATAACTTGACATTTCTAACAAAATGGCGAAAAAAATTGTGTGCAGGGCAATCATTGAGAAGGCCTTCAGTGAAATATTTTTGGAGGGGTTTGAAGGCCTACTCCTTCCCCTTTGGCTACAATTGATTGAAGAGTTAATGATCTGAGTATAGAATCGGAACTCAATTGACTGAAACATTCCGACAATTGATTACCTTTTTTGGAAACATTCAAATAATTTCTCAAATCTTTTGGATGTAATTCCTGTTCATTAGTATCAGAGGACAAAACTTCTGGTTTGTCTCCGAGACGTTTTTTGATGGGAGTGGGGGTGTATTCGATTGAATCGGAGACTCTCTTTCTGTTTGGATGAATGGATTTGTTGGCGTCTTTCACTGCTTTCAACAATAGATTTTTGTTGGCCTGGAGTTCAATCGGAACACTTGACTTGCGTTGAGTGACGCGCACAACACTCGCCACTGAGCCTACTTTAGGACGACTCAGATCATAATCGTCTTCTTCTTCTTCCAATTTCTTCGGTTTGTTGACAACAACTGCACCGATTTTAGAGCTCGGAGTCAACGATATTTGTCTTTTCAAAGATACCGCTTTAGTTGTCTTTTCTTTGATTTTGTTCTGTTCTCTGTTTTCTATTTTGTTGTCATTGACATCACTTTCCTGCAACAGTTCGTCGACATCTCCGCCGTCGGGATTGAGGTGAAGAACAAAGTCGGCGTCATTTTGCTCTTTGTTTTCATTGGTGTCGTTCTCTTGGCTTTCATTTTCATTAATTTGTTTGTCAGACAAAACACTTTCGCTTTGATTTTCATTGGAATCAGTTTTTTGTTGAGGAATGACTCCATTCGAGTCTTTTGGAGTGTCTTTATTGGTCTTATTCTGCTTGAGATCTGTGCTCTCATTCTTGGGATCTTCTTCTTCGATATCAACAGAACTGGAATTTTCTCCACTTTTGTCACTTTTAAGCGAATGTTTGTTAAGTTTCTTATGTTTTGGTTTAAAACTTAAAGTCGTCTTTTTGGGCACATCTTTAGTATCTTTGCTCTCTTTATCATCAGTTGTCACCAATTTCTGGTCATCGCCTTTGAAAACAAACAATTAGTTCTAAAGAAATGTTTGAAAACTCAAATAAATTGGACAATACTTTGATTAGCATTCAATTGGATCTGTTTTAGTGTTGAGTGCAACCAATTGACGAACTCATCGGTGGTGGCGCCCAAAAACAGAGATAAGTCATCTTTCATCTGATACTTAGACTTCTGATTTGCCACTAAAACCATTATATAATCCGCTAATTCATTGTCTGAATTCAGTCAAAATTAAAAAGCAATTTGGGATCAGATCTAAAACCAAAGACTATCTCAAGACATGTGCTTTTATTTATACCTACAAACGCTCCGATTTGGTCCAGTTTTGTGCGAATATCACTCTTTCGGTAATAAGTGGTAATAAGTGAGACATTCATCGATTCAAACAATTATTTTATAACAAATCAATTAATTGACAAAAAATGATTGTAAATATGTTTTTCAAACTTACCCTCAATTTAGTGATCACTTCGTTCTTAATATTTGACATTTTATTTTAAATAAGACTTAAATATAACCAAAATATATATATAAATGAATAAAATCTTAATTCAAATTTGAATTATAATTAAAATTAATTATAAAAATCCACTTATAGTTCAAAAATTTTGAACTAAAATATTGATCAAAACAAATGAATTGCTGTTTAGTTACAAATCGGACGTCATTTCGAGAAAACCCTAAACTCAGAGTATTTTCTTTCCCAATGTTTGGCAGTGAAGCTCTAACTCTCCCTCTAGAAAATTGGTCTAGGTAACCAAACAAACTCTTTAGAACAACAAACAGATCAAACATTTGAAATCAATTAGCAGTTATATTTTCATGCAAAATTTGGTGGATTTGTAATCTCTGGTCTAATTTATTCACTAAATCTTTTCTTAAGATGAAATATCTCCTTTATGAAGCCAATTTTGAGCTTGACAATCTCAAGTTGAGATTCAGAGTCTACTAGTTTTACTGTTTTGATGGCAAGAATCGAAAAAGATCTTTGGCTCGAATGGAAGAATATAATGAAAATGCTTTTCATAAAATTGGATTGTATCAAGGATAAAATAATCATCATTCTTGTTCATTTCAATAAATATAAACTAAATTTTTAGAACTGAAGAATTTGAAACAGGGTAAAAAATGTTAAACAGGAAAGACACAAAAGCTCTACTTTTCATTAAAATTTTGTTTGATTTTCTCTTTCGTTAGACATTTGTTGAATACATATTGAAAATAAACAAATCAGAAACCAATTTTAGGTGAAAAATAACCAAGCTTAGCTTTCCTTAGAAATTGTTATCCAAGTTGAATGTTTTAGTATTGATGTGATTATCCCCCCCCCCTCCTCTCCTCAATCACATCCATATCTCTATTACAATAAAACTTAGTTTTTGTTAAATTATTAAGTTTTGTTCAATAATTGATAATATAATACAAGTAATGAAATAAGCAATTCTTAAAGTGGTTTATTCTAAGATTACTTTAATCAAGGATGGACTCTGTGGGCGATCCCACTTTGTGATCAAGTGAAGCTGCAGTAGCTCTGAGCGCTTGTCATATACTCCGAAGCATTGGATGAAAAGCCAATCGCATTCATCCGTTGAGTGAATGCATTTGAGAGATAAGTTTTTTATATAAATTGTGGCGAAAGAAGTTTCGCATCAAATGATTGTCACAATTGACTCAAATTTCAAGAATGAGTTCTAAGTCTGACGTCAAAGCTCTCAAAGTTCTCAGATCTACTGATTCTGAAGACTACGACGATATCGTCACCAAAGAAGATCCCGAAAGAGAAGCCACTGTTCTCAAACTCAAAAAGGTTTTCAAAGAACTATTGGAGACAATAGGAGAGGACCCCGAACGCCAAGGGCTGAAGAGGACACCCGAAAGAGCTGCAAAAGCTCTCTGGTATTTCACACATGGATATCACGTTCAGACTAAAGGTTTGCCAAATATTTTCTTTCGTCAAATTGTTATCGATTTCAAAATTTAAAGAATCCCGCTGATGGATGTCTTTTACTAGGTTAAAATTTCTATAATTTAGCTATTTTCCCATACCATGAGCACATTTTTGCGCATTAAAGTGGCTACGGTATGGAAAAATGACTAAATTATAGAAATTTTAACCCAGTAAAAGGCATCCATCAGCAAGAGTTTTTAAATTTTTGTCAAAATATTTCCTATCTAGATTATGAATACCTGAGTCATTAAACTTTCTTATCAGATATCTCCATTGTGAGAGTTTACCCAGACCAGAAGAAAAATTCTGTGTATCTTAAATTGCCCTGATTTCGTTCTCTTATTTTGATTTTTTAGTGCGTCAGTCAAAACCTAGATTAATTCTTGTTATATAGGCTAAAACGCGGAGATATCTTGAAATAGACGGTTAAATAATTTTTCACTGAATTTCAGGTGGATAATTTCAGGTATTGAGCAAGATTATGATGAGCTCAAGTGAATTCAACAATAAATGATTTAATTATACCTGAAATACACATTCAGGTCATAAGTTATGACTCATAACTGAGCACTTGTTGAGTTGAGAGCTAAAACTAGCGATTTATTTGTCTGTGAATTACACTGTGAATGAAGTGAACGTCAAGAGCAGAGCACATCCATTGATCACTTGCTCTATAAGAAAACTCTGCAAATTCAGAGCAATCACTGCAATTGATTCTTAGGAACCAATTGTTGAGTGAGACGTAAGAATATTATTGGGGTTCAGATCTTTTGACAAATAATTAATTTCTTTATTGGACTCAAAATCATTAAATAATTTGGATTTAATATATTGAACCATAATTTGAATGCGAATATCGTTTTATTGCTTACAATCATAAAGTTTTCAAACAATTAATAACAAAACATTTGACTAAAGGATGGGTTATGTCTTTCTGAATTTAACTATTGCCTCGATTAGAATAAAAGACAATTAAGAATAGAGTAGAACCGTGTGATATAACTTATCATATAACTTAATTTGATCAGGATAAATTGCTGAAAAGAAAACTAAGAGGTAAGTCCTCAAGTAACTGAAGATTTGCAAAACACACTTTCAAACGTATAGAGTACAAGAGTACCAGGGTACATTACACATTGAAAAATAAAATTGGAGAAAGATGCATTGATTTTAGGGGAACATAAGAAGTGTTGACATCTTTTAAGAACTAAATTAAAAAGATTGTTTGAATTGTCAGAACTGTTTAACGACGCGATTTTCAATGAAGAACACGACGAAATGGTTATCGTCAAAGACATTGAAATGCATTCATTATGTGAACACCATTTGGTTCCTATCTATGGATATGTATGTAAACTAAGAATATTTTATATTTGAATCGAAAAATGTCTCCAAAATGCTATGAAATTGATTTCAGGAAGAGTTCAACAGTTTTGTTACTAAAAAAGATATTCAAATAATTGGAAGATTTCTTTCTATTGTTTTGCGTTACAAATAAGAAATAGTTATTCTATGGCAACACTCAATGATATGCTGCAGTCATTTTTGGGTCGTTGCAAGTAATAAGTGCTTCCTTTCACTCCAATATAGGTTTCGATAATCTCTTATTCTTCGTATCGTTTACTCGGTTTTGTTCGAAGGCATTGATTCATATTATGTGGCACTCAGTCATCAATTTTATGCCTTGACTTAACGCTCAAATATCATAACAGAGTCTATTATACTGTAGGCAACGCTCTGACAGCATTTCCGTCGCTTTATAATGAGTTGGCTTTCATAGCGAATAGCAATCGAAGTGAAGATAAGCCCAAATCTAACCCAAACTTATTGTCCTCTCAATAGAATATCGACGACAAAGAAGTATACTTTGAGTGACTTTTTTGTGCCCATAATTTAAAATATAAAACCAATTCAATATTTCTCTCAAATTCTATGCAAACATCAAATCCTTCATAATTTGCTTTCGAATTAGGTTTCAATTGGATATCTGCCCAATAAAAAAGTTCTGGGTCTCAGCAAACTGGCCCGAGTTGTCGAGATGTTTAGCAGAAGACTACAGGGTATCTCTCCATTAGTTGCATACAAATGTTAATCAATTAAGTCTTAGTTCAGGAAAGAATGACTAAACAGATAGCGGTTTGCATTACCGAAGCCATAAACCCGGCCGGTGTTGGAGTCGTCATCGAAGCCACGTATGAACTGATCGGAAATATTTGATATAAAACAGGCGATCGGCAGAAATAGGGCTCAATTATTAGTGATAATGATTGCAATTAACTCAAAACTAATTTCATCGAATCATTCGGTCAATGTTTTAATCAAATAATTTCTATTCCAATAAATTAAATACCAATTAATCATATCTTTCAGACACATGTGTATGACTACGAGAGGCGTTCAGAAGAGTCAGAGTAAGACAATTACCAGTGCAATGCTGGGTGTGTTTCGAGATGATTCCAAGACTCGCGAGGAATTCCTATCTCTGATTAAACATTGAAGTCATCCAAACTTTATTCGAAATCATAGTTAAAAAGTTTTAAATTTTATGAATAAATGATTGTTTTCACGATTATTATTATTAATTGAAAGTCAAGAATATGAGGGAATGAGTTGTTTTGTGTTACAGTTATTGGAATTAATGTTAACTCGAATTAAACGAAAGATTCAATGAATGGACAATAGATGTAAAGCTAAAAGTTATCTAAAATTCAATTTAAGCCCCAATTGTTGTCATTCTCTGTAAGAAAAAGAACTAAAAATAAATTTATTAAATTGTTGTCAAATAAAGTTTTTTCCCGAATAAATAGCTGTAAAAAAAGACATTTTTGTTGACAAATGAGTTCTGTATAAAGGGTTGAGTCGTGTTTACAGGCGTTCAATGAATTCATGATTTTGAAGGTATTATACGAAACAATATTTGAATATTAATTGAATTTTATATAAATCTATGTTTTGGTCGAATAATTGAATTAAAGAGACGCATAGGTAGTGTTGACATGAGTTGAACCCATTGTGACAATTGTTTTTATTACTGTTTATAATCCAAACTAACAGAAGATGTGGTAATGAAGTCATCATAAATACGGTTTAGAATCAGAAGTGGTTTTCAATATTTGGTTATTAAATGAGTGACGAATTCGTAGACAATTATGAAGTGATTTATTTTGTAAACGATATACACAACGAGAGAAGCGCTCTATTCTTAGGCCTGACTGTCGACGAGTAGGTCTTAATGTAGATCTCTTACTCTTAGTATCCGCTAATGAATATGAGAGTAAAAATGATACAAAATATTGTTATTCGAGATTCAATTGATAGGCATTTTGGCGATAATATGGCTTTGGATCAATGGGTGACACAAATGATTGAATACAAAAGTGACTCATTCTGTGCGATACTTTTCGGTACATTTAATGGTTCTGAAGCTCTTTTGACTCATTTAATGAAGGAATGCGATAATTGATTAGACGTTTTGAGCGATTGGTCAACGAATGGTCACAGTTTATAGTCTTTTTGATCACCGATTGACACATCAATGTTCAAGAGTTGCATTGCTTTCGGCAAATATTTTGGGAATCGATCGCTATTTCAGTCGATTTATTAGCGGAATATTTGAGCGAATCATTCAATTTGTAGGAATTGAAGACTTTTTAGATTAAAATTTTGGTCAAAGAATCCCCAAATTATTTGTAAAGGAAGCACATGAATGTTCTTCTCTGAGCACCGGTTTGACAGAATAGTATGATATATAAGACAAACCACTCTATCATTAACTTAAATCATTCACTAATTCATTACATAATGAGAAGCAAATCCTTTGTAGACCAAAGAAGTTATGTTTGAAATCATTGTATTGAAGGGGAAAAGCATTTGGTTTTCGGAAGAAGTGTGTAATCATTGCAATCATTGTATTAAAGAATATTTCAATTAATAACTGGAGTTCCAAATCAATGGACACTAATGTCATGCAATTCCTGTTAAATCAAAATAATTAACGAAACGAATGACAATTGAAAACAAAAAACAAATGAAGCGATTGTTTAGTATTTGTATCTCGAATACTGTTTGTCGAAGGATTGAAGACAAGGAGTGCTCAGGAAATCGCATTTCATGACTGCGAACACTAGTATTGACGTTAAGGTCATATTTGAGACCATAAGAAGTGTTTTGTGAGATCACCAAAACATTAACTGTAATACCTGTTGCCTCCGGGCATATAACTGTTTCCGCCGGAAGAGTAAGAGTTGACGCCTGCGGGCGAGTAATCGCGAGCACCGAAGGACTGTCTACTAGTGATTGATATGAATTACGAGTTATTTTCAGTGCATTCGTTCGCAACTGTTTTCAGTTCTTTTCAATGTTTGAGTCAATCGATTGATTCAAACGTTTCTCAAGAATTCGAAATCGTTTTGAATAGAAGTGAAAATGAGAATCAATTCTAAGAATGAATACCTCCGGCCCTGACTTATTGGGCTTCTGCTCCGGTAATTCGGATAAGAACCTGAGGATGACTTATAGCCGTCGTGTCCACCACTTGAGCCGCCATACCCTCCACTCGAGTGACTATCGTAACGATCGCGACCACGAGAACTGCCACCACCTGATCGCGAGTCAAATCGACCGCCTCCTCCTCTACGGTCACCTCTGCTTCCTCTGTCACTGTAGGGACCCCTCGAACCACCAAAACTTCCACGACTGCCGCCACCAAAACTGCCTCCACGGCCGCCGCCGCCACCACCATATCCACCCCCATCACGACTCCCACCGCGACTGCCTCCACCACCGAAGCGGTCTCCTCGACCTCCAAAGCCACCGCCACGTCCACCGCCTCCTCGGCCACCACCTCCTCGAGATCTGCCCCTGAATTAGATAATCAATTTAATTGAGTGGATTTGAGGTGAGAGTAGAGGTCATCACAAACCTGGAGTGTTCGACACGTAGTTTGGCGGAAGTGCCCGGAATTGAGTTACCATTCATTTGTCTGACGGCTTCCTCGGCATCCGATTCGCGCTCGTATTCAACAAACGCAAAGCCGGGAGGGTTTTGAGCGACCCATACCTTCACATTCAATTGAGTTAAGTCCTATTCAAGTAAAATGACATTGAGTATAATATTACCGAGGTGAGTTTGCCGTATTTGTTGAACTCCTTTTCAATTTCATCCTTTCGAATGCTTTCAGTGATTCCGCCGATAAAAACGCGATTTTTGCGATCGATTGTCATTTCGGAGTCAATTTTTAAGCAGTTATTTATTCAATAAAATATTGAATATAATTATAAATCAAATATTTTCAACAATTAGTTGAATAAAAGTATTAATAAATTAATATTTTTCTTGACTTTAATTTACCTCAAAATGAAACTCAAATTAAATGTCGGATCGATATATAGAGGTCTGAATCAAATCTTATCACAAATTTGACCCAAAGATTAATTTTCAAAAGAAAAACTTTAATTATTTTCTCTTGGTTTTATGAAAAATAAATGAAAACTTAATCGTTAAAGGTAATTAATTTAATACTTTTAGCTTTTTTTAAATTTCTGATGAATTAATACAATATCGGTATAAATCGGATTTGAATGGAGAGCTCTACTAAAAGTTGAGACAATGAAAGTCCAAATGCGACTCAAAACCCACCCATTTGTCAGACATTCATACAAATAATGACATCTTTTGCACAAATACTGAGTTTCAGAGAATATTCTCATTATATTTCATATTATTACCGATAGATGTCTATAAAAATTCTGTAATCTGTGTTTTAGAGAGAGAGAGAGAGAGAGAGAGAGAGAGAGAGAGAGAGAGAGAGAGAGAGACCCTTCTTATAAAATTTTGCTCAACATTTTCGTGAGATTTTTGGCCATAATAGCCTAGAGCGTTGAGAAGAACTGGAGTGTAATTGAGTTTTATTAGATCAGAAGTAAACATAAAGAGGTAATTCTTGTGAGTAATAATGGAAAGTCATTTACAAACTTAAATGACTTAAATTTTGTAATTTTTCACTCAAATCAGTTAAGTCTGGGATTAATTGACTGAAAGTTGTTGTAAGTCAAGGGTTTGAAACCTGTGTTCTCTAAATACCAATTTTAATAACTTTTCGTTGTGGACATCAATCATCGATTTGTGGTTTTGAGTGGAAATCAATTGACAAATGCTTTTGAAAGTTTCGACATTAAACTAATTGCAAATCATTTGGATTTGCGATACGAGTGTCAGTCATAAGACGCCATAAATCTGATAAATTTTGTGACGATTTTTCATTTTGATGGCTATGACTGGAAATGCAGTGAATTTTTATCATTTGCTGTACTATTTTGATAGCGAAAGGAATTCTTCTTTCTAACCATCTTTTATATTAAGGCTTTGAATGCAAAGGAATATTGTTTTTGAGTGAATGAGAAAACCGAAACTCATTCTGAGTGCTGTGAAGTGAGGTTCGGAGAAAGTGTTTTGGAGTGACTCTCGTTATTCTGTTCTGTCAGTGGCTGTATTCCAGGCATTAATTCTATGATCCGAAGAGCAAAAAGTCTATTTAGGCCTCAGATGTGTGCAGTTATTCGAAATCGATGAGACACTAAATGCCTTAACAGTCAAGTATTTAGAAGACAGATCGCTCTGAGACCAGATGCTGGTGACAGAGCCCGACACACATCCACAGCACATATACAGCACTTGCCATTCATCGCATTTATCGCCACATAAATAATATCTTATATTCTGTGATATAAAATCATTTCTAACTCTATTATGTCGATAATAATTACGTAAAACCATTAAAACAAAACATTTTTTGCTTTATTTGTTATATAATTTTGAATATATCGATGAATAAATCTATCATATAATCTATGAAACAGTTGTTGTCGTTATAAAAGTTTATATACAGAATATGTTATCTAAACACTCCTTTATTCAAATCAGTCTTGGCTGGAAAGGCATCAATTCAAGCACAACCTTTGCAATGCATATTTATTCTGCATACTCTTGTAGGAATACTACCATATCTATTGTAAAGTGAAAATCCCGTAACAGTTGTGGCGTTTAAATTGTCTAATAATTCATTTGGTTTTAACTAATTTAGATTACATAACATATGAATATAAACGTTGACAAAGATTAACATTTTCTGCTAATTACTATATTTTATACAATTCTTGCCAAAGGTTTGACTCAAACAAAAGAAGAAAAATATTGCCTTTTGTATAAAAATGTTAAAAATAACTTCAATGCCTTATTAATTATCAAATATTACGAACCATTATATTCTCACTTATTATTAAACCGTTAAGCGGTTTGACTTCAGAAATTGCCTCGAATAAATTGGTTTATAATGAAAATTATAATGACATTCAATTCAAAAATTGCTTGAATTTGAAATTATGATAAAATTATTTAATGCTTTTTCAACTCAAATGTAATGAATTGGTTTTTGCATACGATATACGGCGACACATGAATGCCAAGTGTTAGCAATTTTGTGCCTCATTTGGAAGGCCGTGTTTTATTTGTTCGTTAGCCCATAAATAATTAGTTTCCCCTCATCTGCCATCACCTCTCATAACGATTCGTGGAAAAAAAATATTTTTGAGCCTAAAATTAATATTGAGTTCATTCCTAACGCCATTCATAGTTTTATTTTTGCACTTAACTGCCTTTCAAACCAATTTTTTGTCAATTTAATCAAAAGATAAAATATTCTCCTGATTAGTATGTGGTGTGCTTTGAATCGCCAACATATCAAATGGATGAAAGCCATCGTTAGACATCACTATAACTGTTTACTCACATATTATATTCTAAGTGCTAGACATACGAAACCATCTTTTGAAAGATGACTTAATTTTCACATTTCATTTAATTTGTTGAGATTTTATTTGGAAATTATAAATATTTTAATTCTTTTCTTTCAGACATAAATCAAAAGTGGATTTCAAAAGACATTTAATTAATAAAATGAAAAACATTGAAATCAAATCGATTGGAATAGAGATGACGACAACTTTATATCTAATTATCATTTCTTGGAAATGGAGTTTAATGTCAATCGGTTTTTATCATTGAATTCTTGGCTTTTGTCTCCACTGCATAACAATTCATAAATCAAAGCATTTTATTTGCGCATTGACTCAATCCTTGCAAATAATCAATTGAAAGAATGAGAGCAGAAAAATAGGATTTCCAACACATAAATTCAACACAGAGTACAAAGAATAAAGAATTGAATCGAGAGAATAGACTATCATTTTTGACCAAAAATTCAACATTTTATTAATAGAAAAGGAAATCGTTTTAATTGCTGGAAAGCACTCATTAGACCAGATTAGCCTAAAATTGTTTTGAGCTTAAAGTTTGACTTTTCTTTACTCCAAACTATGTTTTATACAATGTTTTGCTCGAAATTCTTCATTAATTGTATTCTTTGATTAACAACTTCTATATACAGTCAAACCCCAGTCCAAAATGAGATGAATAACTAAGAAGACATCAATGAATTTTCATTTATAGTGCAATGTTTCCGACAGACGGTTAATGGGAACGGAATCAGACTGTATTGGATTTCTTTGCATTAATCAGTCGACGGAAAACACTATTGAATTTGACTTTTATTCTACTTTTCGATTGATATATAATTTTAATCGATGTGAAGAACATTAATAGTGTTGAGAGAGAGAGAGAGAGAGAGAGAGAGAGAGAGAGAGAGAGAGAGAGAGAGAGAGAGAGAGAGAGAGACCGCTCTTTTCATTATCATTAATAAAAGTGAATAATGAGATCCGCATTGCATTAAGAATCAAATCTTGGTCTAACTTTGGATTTGTTTGGAGAGAAATCATTTTCATAATATTATATATTACTTGACGTTAATTTAATCTTAGATTCAATGTCTTGAAGTGCTATTCACGTCAGTCACACGTCCGATATTTTATTAAACATATTTCCATTAAAGCTGTTTTACTATTTGTTATTTTGTAGGCTTTCCTTATGTTATAAAAGAAAAGCACATAAAAACAAATTTCTGTAATTTTTGTTTTGAATGTTTGTATTTTTAAAAGAATTTGAAGAAAATTAGAATTTTTCTTATTTGATGTACGGCTCACTTGAAATACAGAAATCCTCTCTTTTTTAATAAAGTTTTCTCGTTTCGAAACGATTTCATAAAATTTTAAGACCTGAGGAAATGTATTAGACTTTTCTCATTCAACAGACTTTCCTTCAATGCATTAAAAAGTTTATGAATTCATTTTGAATATTTTCGAGTCAATAACTTTTCAATGCCTTAAAATTCAATATTTGAGTTCAAGACTCGAAGCCATCAGTTATTGTGTCGGCAATGGATTCCACAAAACTTTTCTTGTCTTTCAGCTAATGATTAGTTTAAAGAATATTTGACTCTTTGTGCCAATCAGTGCGTCAGTGAGTCTCAAACCATTAATTATCTCAAAATAATAATAATAAGACTTTATTTTGAAGATCCATTGAATAGATTTTAACTTCAAATATGAGTCAAGTCTTTAAAGTATTTTACAAATAGAAATTTATATAATTTTGAATTGCTCAGGGTTGTTAGACTGTCAAACGGTACTAGGAAAGAATATTATTAACAGATATTCAATATTCAGATTTAAAAGACATTTCTTATAAAAATGGAGAATCAGAATGAAATCAATTAATATGTCTTCGACAGAGTTTTTTGTGAGATTGTTTCCAATTGATTTTCTGGCACTCCTCTGAACAATAAGAGCCGACCCAACAGCAGTAGTATTGGGCTTCTTGGAGACAAACACTACACCAATGCTTGCGCTTCACTGCGAGTACTTCTGACTTATGGCGAGTGTTGTCCTCAAAGATTTTGCTCTTTAAACGATTCAACTCTTCTTTCAATTTGTTATTTTCTTCTTTGAGTCGAGTGTTGTCTTCTTTTTGTCGTTGCATTTCCGCCACATTCTGTGCATATCTTTTGCCGATTCGTTCCAACTCTCGATTTGTTTTAATTAACTCGAATTCCAGAATACTTTTGTCATTAATTGGGTTTTGGTCTTCATTTGGAAACTTTTGGAAACTCAACAACAGATTATCGCTTTTTTCGGACAAATTGTCTAATGAGTGGAAGGGCTGCAGAACTGTTAGCACTACGGGTTCGAGTGTCGGCGGCGCAGGAATTTCCTCCAAAACCTCATTTTCTGTTTCACTTTCATCGATTGGAATCAATTTTGGTGGCAATGAAGACAAGACATTATTGTTACCATTCATTGATATAAAATGAGGTATCGATGACTTCGATGACTTTGGAGTAGAAGTCGAAACATTTGCGCCCAAAATAGTAAAGCGATTCAAATCATAGTTGAGTTCATTGTCGTTATCATTGAGACCAATATCGGGATTCAATAGCAGAGCTCTCGTAGAGAGAGAAAAGTCTTCATTTTTAACTCTTCCATAAGATCTACATCTTTTGGGACGGCCTCGTCTTCGTCTGTGATGACTAATAGTTGATTCGATGTCTTCATTGAATGCATACCGATTTGAATATCGGTCCGACTCGTAGTCATTACAATAAGTCTTCTCCTTTTTGACGGTCAGTTTCGGGAAGTATTTGTACTCAAAATCAAACCTTTGCGGAGGTTTTGATTGTCTCTTATTTGACGATTTTGTCCGCTCACCGATTGTCTCAAATGAAGAAATAGGAATTGAAATCTGTTTGACTGATCGCCGAGGCATTAGGTTTTGATTACAAAATCAATTAAATTTAGTTTAATTACAAATTTATTCAAATTTTAATATAAGATATGAATTAATTTTCTTCCAAACGGTTTTTTACGCTTTTCTGTACTCTATTTCAATTGAAAGCAAATTCAAAGCTCTAATTAAAAATTCATTTATTATTAATCTTAAACATTGAATACTATTTTATAAGACGTTAATAATTGTTGTCTTTCACAAAGTCTCGATCTCTTCTCAACATCTCTTGTGTTATGCATTGATACTAAACAATAACAACGTTTTGTTTTAATTGTGGGGGCATTTTATAAGACATGAACCCTTGAAACTCTTGCTCAATTATATTCATTTTCCTTCCAAAGATTCTACCTTGAACAATTTAGTTGAATGAATTGGTAATGTATTGAAGTCACCTTTTCGAACATTCATGTTCTGACCGTTAGTTTTATAATTAGCCATGTAGAATTCCCAAGTTTATGATCAGTATTTTGGAGCAACTGATGAGAGCTGACACGACCGCACCTCCAACTTTTGTGTTACACTGCAAAGTAAACCTTATGATCTAGCAAATCCTCTGATTGCCTAATATTGTTGTAACGAATAATTGGAAACACTTTTAGTGTGCTCTCATTGCTTTGAAAGGCGCGGTCGTGTCAGGGAGGGGGGGGGGAATGCAGCTTGATTGATATTTCCATTGAAAAACCAAAATGACTCCTCCCTTTTTATCAGTTGCTCCCTGGTACTATTAATGATCCAGGAAATTTCTCAGATTAGAATAATCAATGATTTAACATAATTTAGCCAATAAATAAAATATACATGTATAATTTGAATGCAAAATAAATTCATTATAGTTTTAGATGATTGATATCGTTTGCCAAATAATGGAAACAAACAAAGAATGGAAAGGTTTTCATTTTTATGGTCATAAAGGAACGGGTGATTAGAGTGTTTCGTTATCACAAAATATTCACAAAAATATATAAAACAGTTTTTGCGTTTCCTTTTATCTTTGGTCTAACAGTACTCTTATAGTACTCTTACAGTACTTTTTTCAATGCATTACAAAAGTTTAGAATCGATTTCAGTTTTGAATGTTTTTCCTGAGTTCTCGACAAAAAAAACAGTTACAAAGTCTGAGTAAAAATAAAAATATATTTCTGAAATAAAAGTCAATATCTTGGAGCAGATGCTCTGCGAAAATTGAGAGCACTTCAAAACACTCCAAATCATCGTTGAATTGAATGGATATAATCGACAGTTTATATAAAAAGCTAACTTTAATAACATTACATTGAATTTTAAAATCATTGGACTATCCTTTGAATTAATCGCAAATTGAATTGTTTTATAATTAGATCAAAACTAAATTATTGAACAAATAATAAGCAATAGAAGGGATGAAAAATTAATTTACATTTAATTTACATTTAATTTATATTTAAAGAATCAAAAGATTTCTACTCAAGTCATGAAAATTGGGTTGAAATCAAAACAAAAACTTAATTTGCTTGTTATCTTTTGCTTTCATTTCATGAGAGAAAATATTTCAGCTCTGAAACAATGAAAAAATTGGCAGAAAGTACAAAAGCATTTTTGCTAGTAGTGTATATATATTGACTTTAAGTTAAAGAATTTGCATGAACACAATAGTTATTAGTGTTTGGTTTAACGCATTTAATATATTATCGGCTTTTCCTCTATTTATCAAAAATTAAGGCAAGTTTTCAAACTTATTTGAATAAAATGCGAGTAAAATGTTTTCATTATAAAAAAGTCATTAAACAGTTGTGTGAAAGTCTGGAGGCATTTAATTATTGTGCAAAGAATTTGTTGGAATCCAGTCTTAATTGACTCAGTTGTCTAATCGAGTGAAACAAAGCCTTCCAACACATTATTTGTCTTAAAACGAAACAATTGAATGAATTGAAAAATACAATTGAATTGAAATTGAAATTTAGATTATAGTCCGCAGAAAAGACAATAAAATTAATTTTATTATTCAAATAGTGATTTGTTTTCTTTATTTTTATGTCTTTGAATTCAATTCTCTTAAGTACACAATAGATTGAAAATTGATTGAATCGTTTTGAATGCAAACAATTTATGTATCAATTTCTCTGAAAACTTTTCTTCCGATATTCTGAGCTGAAAGGAAGGCAACACTTTTTGCGTATATAACAGGAAAATAGTTTTTACGGCTCTAATGGACAAAATTTTAATGCAAAGCAATGCAACCGCTTTTCTGATGCCATTTAGTTTGAAAAATGTAAGCATAGAATCGGAAAACTTCTCCACAATTCTGTGTTTATGTAAAAATATCTCAATCTTTGTCTATGTCTTTGAATTCTGTGTTGGCTTTATATTAGATGTCAGTCCATACAACTGTCACCACTACTGACTAATGACTCCCAGTTTTCATATTATTCACAATTTATTCAAACGTTTATGAATTTAAATCATAAATAATAGAAAATAAACCATTTTTTAGATATGAGTATAAATTGTTGTAATTATTAATAACAGATATGAAAGGGATGCGAATAATATGAAACTTCCTTACAATAAATTAGCTTTTCTTTAGTGCATCAAATGTTTGTCAAAATCCTAGCAATAATTCACTTACATTTCGGACACAAAATCAATATTTTCGCAAAACTGTATATCTTTTGTAGGAAAAGCAACAAAACGTTAGTTTCTCGGCTAAAATACCGATAAATATTCACGATTATAATAAATTGATGTTTCACTCAATCATTTATCCTTGCCATTCACTTGCTCAGTCTAGTATGATATAAAAGTGCGCTCCGAAAATGTGTTTGATTGTTGAATAATGAAATTTTGATCTATGAATATATACGATTGTGAAAACAAAATCCATCTGAACTAATAGATTGGGACAAATTTGGGACAAATATTTGCATAAAAGTGACTTCAATTGAATTCATTTGAAATATTTGCGAAAATTCATTATTAATCAAACAAATGGCGTAAATTTCAAAATTAATTAAACAGGAATTCCTTAACTCAATTAATTATTAAATTTCTTCGAAATTTATGAAATAATTCAAATATCAAGAGCCAAAAATGATTTGCGCTTAAAAACAGACATCAGCAAGCTGTTCGACTTGATGGAGATTCAGGTAGTGGTAAAATTTCGACTTTTCACTGAAAGAGTAGTTAGGGTAAAGCTCAAGTAAAAACTGGTTTCTTTCGGCCAAATCCAGTTTAAATCAGATTTTTCGAGTAAATTTGTCAAAGAATGGTCGCACTCCTCGCGGCCGCTCATATCTTAGAGTTGGGTAAATCACAAAATTTTACTTCAAGGGGTAGCCTAAGCTACAATTTCACTTGCTTATGCTTAGCTTAAAAATCTCTCAATTAGTTGAAAGTGATTTGAAAGCGAGAAAACAAGTTTTGCGAAAATATTTAGTATTTTATTCATTTGGGATATTATTTCAATTAAAAAAACGCATAATTTTAATACCAAATGAGTGCTATATTGCTATCAATTAATTAAATTATATAATGAATCATAAATTAGAAATGATATTCGAGTCCACTATAAATATTCATGCAATTAATGAATAGATAAGTTTTGCAATCAAAATAATTGTCTGTTTTTTGCAAAAGAATTGAAACTAAATTACTTTAACAAAAGTGATTGAAATCAATAAAAAGTTTCGATTTTTTTTAAATGTACGAAAGTATCGAAATAATTATGTTTTTGATATCTTGTGTTTATATAACCATTGATTTGATTAATTAAAAATTCAATGCATATGAATAGAGGAGTCATTAGTGGAACAATTGGCGCACAATTCGGTTAATCAGTGTTTCACATGATTTATTGGTCAGCCATGCATTTCAAATATTGATTTATTTGCTCACTTATTGCATATAACTTATATTAGCGCTGATTCAGAGCCCAGTCTGAAAATTGCCAACTTTTTTGCCTACAGTTTTGCTTTTTTTCTCGAATCCGTTGATTATTTGTCAATAGATTGGGTTAATTCATCCGACAATAGTGAAGACTAAATACTTTAATAGTGTCGTACTGTCGGCCCGAATGTCTATAATTTAGTTGTTATCTCATTCACAAGTTGTGAATCTTATGAATTGGTTTGCGATTCAATGCAATCCTTCTCATCATTCAATCAAAAGTCTTATCTAAATATTGTCTTCATTTTTATTACCTTAGCTTACAATTGATTTATTGTAGCGTCGGGTCAGCTCTTAATTATATAAAAACGATAAAAATTGAGTTCACTGGACAGACAGCCGACACAAAAGCATTTGACAAATATTGATGACATAAAATAAGTCCTCTTTAACTATGTGTCCAAGTTTGCAGATGAAAATATTTTGACTACATTTGAGTTTATGAATAAGTTATGAGATATTAATGTATAAATTACACTAATATTATACTAATTTAAGTTAATTTATCGAAAGCTTTCAGAATATTTTTCGATTCGATTGTGAGATTTCAACAATTTTTTCGACTTTTAAGCAATAATTTTCGATATCTAATGAGTTTAGGGTTAAGCTAAATAGCAGTGATTGTCAGCCTTCGTACAAATCCAATGCTTTTATTGTTTAGAAACAAATCGATTGTTGTCTTAAACCCTAAACTCATTGGATATCGAAAATTATTGCTTAAAAATTATGACTTTTTATCATTTAATAATTTTAGTGTCACCTTGCACCTACATGTAAATGTAAATCAATACTCACAATTCATTAAATTAGATGCCCTCTTATAACTTTATTTTCAAAATTATTTGATCATGCTTAAATGAAATAACATTTAAAAT